>AWUE01015197.1:0-60122 GCA_001974825.2 Corchorus olitorius
TTTTCTTTTTTTTTTTGGTTGGGCCTAGTCCAGCCAAGCACAAGCGGGCTGCCCAGGCCCGCCTGGCCTGCTGGCCGGCCCTTCCAGTCGCCGGACCGGCCACCGGAATCTGGAAAAATTCCAGATTCCGCCAAGGCCAAAAGAATTTTTTTTTTTTACACACTTTTTTTTTCACCTCAAATTCACTTCCAAACACTATCATAACATTCTCAAAGCATCCCCCAACACAAAGCAAACTTTAAATAATCAAACTAACAAAAACAATTAATCAAATTTCTTCACCAAATTTAAACTTAACTTACCCAAAAATCAAATCCCCATCTTCCATTGTTCTTCTCTCCTCACTTCCAAGTTTCAAGCTTCTCAAATGTTGAAGTTTAAACCTCAAACATACCCATAACAACAATGAATCAAAACCCATTCTTAAGAATCCATAAGAACACATATCATTAGTGTATAATTTCCCTTTTAAACTTACCTCTCTCCTTGAATCCATATTTCCCTTCAACCATCCATGGAACTTGACTTTTAGACCATAAAATTAGAAGATTTGATGAGGGCTTTTATATGCCTTGGTTGCATGCTTATTTCACCATCAATTTCATGGACATTGGAGAGAGAGAGAGAGATTGTAGTGAGAGAAAGCAAAGATGAGAGTGACGGGAAGAAGAAGATAATCGGTGGAAGTTTTCTTTTAATAAGAAAATTGGCAAAATTGCTAAATGGCCCCCTAGTCTCTACACTTTTAAATTTGAGTCTCATAACTCTTGTTTTTAATCAATTAAGCCCCAACTTGGCAATTTCAAAAAAAATCTAATAAAAGAAAATAAGCTTGGTATTACAGCCAGTTTACCGTTTACAAGTTACTTACACCCTAAAAATTAGCATAACATTGTTTTTCCTTAAACTTCTCTATATGCTTGAAAATGATTGATGTCTTTTTATCGAGATATAGTAAAAGAAAATGAAGAAGAATATGAAGAGGAAAATGAGGAATTGAAGCTCCAAAGTTCAAGTAAATTGAACAATAAAAAACAAGCTAGTAAAAATCAAGAAGAACTGGAAAATGGAAGAGAATAAAAAAGCATCAACTATATTGTTCTATGCTTTGCATGTTTTCCTTCTATTTCATTGATCTTAATTCAACCTTTACACATGTAACTACAAGACTGAAACAGATGTTAAGCCATGCAAAATACCATTACATGCATAAGGACATGTGTTGTATTCAAAAAGAAAAATGAAGCACTAAAGGAACATTAACCAACATTTAGAAAAGTTGTTTGAATTAGAATTACTAGATCCTTACCCGCGCGCTTCGCTGCGCGAGGCATGGAAAATGAACAAAATCTTTGTTTGAATTCTTGTGCTTGACATGAGTTTTAAGCTAACAAATTAGAAGAGGTGGAACAGGATCTTCAGGAAGCAAGTTAACTGTCAAATTCGTAACACTCTTTGGGATTTCTTCAATCGACACTGCCTGATCTGGTTGACCCAGAAAATCCAACAGATCACCCCTATTAGTTTGCCAACACACACACAAACACATAAAATGATGTCTTCACTATAGTGTTAAATACAAAACCTGCTTGCTTGAAGGACTACGTCCCCATGAAAGTCGAACGTTCCTTCCTCCTAATATGGTACCATTCAAAATGATAAAGCTTGCTCCGCGCTAGTTCTGATATACAGCATATTGCAGAATAAGTAAACACAATATAAATATAATTGCATAGAAAAAAAAGTACATGAGGTTAGTACTGCTCACCTATTTGCATACTGAACAAAACCACAATTCTTATTATTAGGAATTTTTACATGAACCTCACCAAGCTGACTAAACATTTGTTTTAATTGGTCTTCAGAATCACTGGGATCCAAACCACCAACAAATATCTGCATTAAAGCATAAGATTTCAGTTCACCATACCAATGAAAGAACCATATCTATATATAAAAAAGGCTACCCACTATGGTATTATTTAGATCATTCTCGCCAGGATTTGCTCGAGCATTCTGGTAAGTAGCTGCAAACGACAAAGACATGTAAACTACTGTAAAATATGATGACAAACAAGAGAACAACATGCATGTACCATCTCGAAATTAATTAATGTTTTCATATTGCTACCAACACACAACCAATTCAATAAGACATCTTCCAAAAGTTATCTATGGTGTAGTGCTTGGACAAATCCTCTGCAACAAGCTTTCTCCAAGGCATAGGCATCTTGAGGCTAAAGACCAAGTTTAAAATATCATGAAAAGTAATTATATCAAAAGTGCTTAAAATGATGAAATTGACAACAACATTTCCTTCCCATGATAAAAGAGAAGATAATGACCTGTCATATGAATCTAAATACTATTTTAGCAAGAAAAGTCAATTGCAATAAAACTTACTTTCATTAACTAAAATAATCTTAGCAGGCTGCTGAACATGAACTATTCAAATTCCATTTCCTCCTGAATTCTGTAAAGCCCATGCTCATTAGCTTATGGAGTAAATACCTTAAATTTGTGTTAAAATGCATGCATTTAAACAATAAATCTTTTCTCCAAAGTGCTATTTTTCTATATATGTCCAAAGTGCAACTTCTGACATAAACATGTATGCATCTAGCCTTCATTTATCTATTAATCATAGGAATACCTTCCCATACCAGGATTAAGCTTTATGAGATTCATTCTTCAGACTTCTTTGTGCTCCTTGCTTTAGCAACTTCTACAAAAGATGTAGCACATAGCCCTGTAAAAAATAGAGAAATTTTTATACCAATAAGTTTTTACAGAAAATTTTGTATAATGCAAAGTAGTATGTACACAACTGATGTTGCACTACTCCCCCTAATATCTACTCCTTTCATCCATCCCATTTCAAAAGGAAAAGGGACAGGATACCTAAACAAATACCCAAGAAACCACCAAATCAAGCAAGAGCAATTCTTAGTTTGTTGAGCTTTATTCAACTCTGATGTATAAAGCAGAGAACAACAAAAACCAAAGCAGAGGCAGGCAAAGACCATGAAATCTAAATGGCTAGCTATCAAAATGAAGCATGCAAAATATTAGCTATACCCATATGTATTTAATTTGACATGTGGTGGTAAATCCATGCATAAATTAAACCATAGAAGTACGAAACAATAAACTACATTCTTTACTTTTTGCAGGGCAATATTGTAACTATCAATTTTCTACTTAAATTTGACTGATCTTATCAAGATATAAAGCAACAATCAAAAGGGAATTTAAAGCAAAACCTGCAGATAGACCTATTCAAGGGTCGGGCTACCCGCCCAAGCCTGAAAGCCCGCCCGATATTTGGGAGGGCTTGCACAAAAATTTGAATCCCGTTGGACGGGCTTGGACAAAATTTTAAGGCCCGTTTACAAAATGGGCCGGGCTTGGTCTTAGCCATAAAAGCCCGGCCCGGCCCGTATGCTTAAATAATTAGATTATTTTATTTGTTTCTAATTAAATTGACTAGTTAAAATATTCATTAGATGTGTAAATTAATTATTTTGATAAAAAAATATATATGTTAATTAAGCTTTACTATCTTAGATATAATATATACTATTAAATAAATAATAAATATATTTTAAATAATAAATAATGAGTTCGAAATGAATAAATAAATAATATATATTTAATTACTAAACGGATGGACTTGGACGGGTCTTGGACAAAGTTTTTTTTAATTGGGCGGGCTTGGGCATAAGTTAAGGCCCGTTTAGTCGGGTTGGGCCGGGCTTGGACAAGCCATGTAAGTATAGATCAAAGCTTGGGCCCAGTTCGAACCCGGCCCGGCCCGACCCATGAACACCTCTACCTGCAGATACTTGTGATAGATTGTAAAAGGAGCTGAGTATGGTAGGAGGGGCACAAAATCCTTAATCCAAGGGTCCTAGTCTGGTGCAACAATAATTAGACTACAATAAGACATTTGAAGTCAGAGTAATGGGATTATATGATTCTTATAATAAGAAATTGCTTAACAGTTGTAGCTCTAGATACCTGGAGAAACTATTTTCCATCCACAACTTAACGGACTCTTTTGGTGCCTTGTCTCCAGCTTTAGGAGTCCTTTTAAATCCAAATATTGGATATTTTATTTTCATATAATAATGCTTCATCTAAGAGTAGTGAGGAAAACTTCTTGGATATGCTAAAAGATGTTTTTAATTACATCAACTGGTTATGCAATGGGTATTCAAGAATTATTCCAGTAGAAAGAACTAAAGAAGATTACTTATGAAGAGCAAGCATAGTTTTTACTTCTTTAGACTTGAATCATCATTTTAAGCTCAGACTCTTTAGGCTTGAATCTTTCATCATTTTCAGCATGCTTCTTCTGGTTCTCTTGGATAATAAAATGAAAGACACTTTTAAGAATACTTATTAGACAGAAACAATCCAACAATGCGTGCACCAAGGATTTTTCACATAGGCATAAGTTTTATCTCAGATGTTCTAATATTGAATCATAAACAAACATAAAGAAAAAATTAATATCCCATAGACCCATACCAAGAGACAGAGGCCTTTGTGGAAGTAGTATCTGCAAAAATATAACAGTCAACTAATATAAAAACCTTAATGGAAAAAGCTTTCATCCCTAAAAATATGACTAACCATTTCTCAATCTCTTAAATATGCTCCATTAAGCTATTGATGCAGAGTATTAGAGCTCTATGGCAACAAAGTCTGATGTATTCCAACCCGGAAAGAGACATCAGAATCTGGTTTATCATCTCATCATACATTAAATGAACTTGGAAACATGTCCAAAATCTCATACTTTTTCAGTGGTAAAGACAACATTCTTGCAAGAAGAATATATAATCAAAATCATTATTGGAAGATAACTTTAACCATATCCCAAGGAAACCAAGAATTGAATGACTCCACCTACAAATAAGGAAAATAAGGACAAACTGCAAAAGATAATCAAAGATTCTAGTAGAACAAATGTAGAAAGGGAATAAACATTTCCTTTGGTTCTTAGCAAAGCTAACAGAACACAAATCAAATATAATGACCATTCTTACAGTATGTTCTCATATAACAATTTATCAGAAATTTACCTCATATATTCATATGCAGAATGTAAGAATTTGATTTCATTTAAGCAAAAAAACTGATCAAGAGAAAAGTAACTTGCCATTGAGTTCTATTTTGGTTACAGAAGGCAAACATGAATCCCATACAACAACATGCATCACTCTTCAATGACAGACAACTCATTAAAGCACCTGCATATGTCATCACATGAAAAAAAGATCAACAAAAAAAAGGAATCAAAACAGAGTATAATAACCAAACAAAGAGTGTCAGAAGCAACCTAAAAACAACAACCAATGAAACATAAAAACAAACATGTCATATACATACCATAAACACGCTAGAAAACGGAAAAATTATCAAACTCTAACATCATCACCCCATGACCGAACCCTCTGTCTAATTGGTCTCAATCCTTCCTCCTTGGAATACAAAAAGAACCCAAATTTTAACAAAAAAAAATACCTGGAGAACCCAGAACAGAGGATTGAGAAAAAGAATTGAGAGAAAGCATCAAAAGCCTACAATCTAAAAGCAAAAACAATCAACTTCTGTTAAAAATCTGATAACTTAAGAAGAGAAGAACCTAACATTGTTTATCCGCTTCACATGACAGCAGAGTTCAAACAAAAGCAACAGTTTCAAGATATAGATTCTTGAACTAAAATAAACTCTTAGCTGACTTCCTCTATCTTTTATTGCCATTACTTTTGTATTCTGAAAAAACTCTTAAGACATCAATCATATTTGGAAGTCCCAAGCCAGACTTCTGCTCTACTCCACCTTCTATCAATATATGAAAACTTTAAAGTCATTGTAATTGCTAAAAAGTGATCATTACCTTAATTTTAGCTACTTAGCAGCTGGAGAATCATCTGCAATTAGTCAAGGCATGAGGCATAGATTATCAAAGCATACTGATTGAATCTGAAATCAACTCCAAGATCAGAACATTTTCCACTCAAAACGTATCAAGAGTATTCAACTACAGTAAATTTTACCAACCTTTATGCTCTTCCTCTCTTAATCTTTCTTTGTTTCTCCCATTCAGAAGATGCTTCTGAAGCCTTGGCCTACAAAATAATAAGCATCAAGCATTATATGACGTCACTGCAAAATTTCAATGATCATTCCATCATAGCAAATCAACCAAACTCAAAAACGAAACAGCACTTAAGCAAGAACTCAAAATTTTACAGTATCTAAATTCTTTAAAAACAAATGGAAAATCTGAGCTCAAATTTCAGTCAGAATTCAGGTAACATAAAGGCAACCAAGCTATTTAAGAAAGCCTTTGACTTTTGTTGGTATAATTGTTGGGCAAAAAGGAAAAATCTGAGATTTTGCTTAGAAAAGTGAAAACCCAAGTAAAGTTAAGCTTTACTTAAAACTTAAAAGTATATATCTATAAGCTTCATTAAAGCAAATCTAAAGGAAAATCCAAACCCCATATCTAAAATTCAAGAATTTTGTATGGTTTGTTCAAGGAAATTAAGAACTTACATATCATCCATGAACTTTGCAGCAACCATAACACTGGTAATAAGCATGCGATGAACGTTGAAAGAATTGATGGGCAAGGAGGGTTGCCTCTGAGAAAACCGATCAAGATAAACATAAGGAACAATAAAGCAAGACGTACCCATCTTCGATCGAACTCTCTGTTGCTCTCTCTTCACCCAATTCTTCAGAGGCTTCCAACAAAATAAGACAGGAAGAAGAAATTCAAAATAAGATAGGAAGAAGAAATTCATTCAAAAATCTCGAAATATAAACTCAGGAATGAATCAGGAAAGAGGAGATGAGGGATTAAAAATGAAGAATGGCAGAGATTGAAACGGTGGATTTTTGAATGAAAACCACCGACAAAACATAACTTAAATAAGGAATTGAGGGAAGCGGTGCTAGGGATTTTCCAAATTAACCCAAACACAAATTCTCAATTACCCACTGAGATACCCCTGATTACCAAACTTAACATTTAAAAAAAATCAAAAACCCTAAGAATTTAGGAAAAGAGGATAAGACAGTATATCTGTCTTATCAAATTAGAAGTGTTTAGATGTAAGTAAAAAGTTCTTTAGAAGCATACCCATTTTCTACCAATGTGATAGCGCCTCGCCTATCATAGCTCCAATTGTCAACATTGAACTAAAAAGAGAATAGTGCAAAAGTCAAAGCAGGAAAAGAGAAATCATTATGGTGGATGCCATTGCCATGTTCAAATTTATCCTCTATTAAATCTCAGATCTTTAGTTGTAAAAGAAACAATCTGAATTGCAATTTACAGTCTAATGATATAAAAGTTGTGAACATGCTTAGTTTGGTTAATTTTTGTTTCCGGCCTTGTTATTGTTGTCCCAAACAAACCAGATGAGTGGTTGTCTTTCCTCTGTTTCTAGTGGTTTGTAAATGAATTTTGACTCTGAAAGTTAATTACCAACTTGAGAGTACATCACTGTTTGATCAAATTTCAGGCATCAGATCGTATATATGAAAATGAAAAGGTTTGTCTAAATCAATTTGTTATTTGGGCTAAATTAACCCATTTGGGCTTCACCTGTTACATATATTCGGGCCTAATTAATTCTTCCGCCCAACACATCTAAAATACTAGTAGCACAGCATTTTAATTTGACACCCACTTTCACTTCGTTTCCAAAATTTATTCCATCTGGATCTGGAATATTAAACAAGGGTCTTCTTTTGCAAATCTATAATCTCCCAAAAATTCATGGATTTTTCAATTTTTTTTTTAAATATGTGGGGTGAAATTTTGATGTTTACTTAATTAGCTTTGGGACATGAACTAAGGAATGATGAAATGAAATGAGCAAATTAAATATAAAATAAATAAACATTGCTTAGTTATTATATATTTTGGTTGATCTCTCTTCCTATTTGATTTATTATTATATTTCTTTTTCATTCAATTTTCGTTCATTAATTTTCAAAACAAATAAATTAATAATTAATAAATTAATAAACAAAAGCACCAATCAAAATAGAACCTCTACCATCTTGTTTTGTTGTCAAAAAAAAAATAGAACATCTACTTATTTTAATAGGTTAATTGATGATATTTTCAAGTTTTTTTTTTAAATATGTGGGGTGAAAGTTTGATGTTTACCTAATTAGCTTTGGGAAATGAACTAAGGAATGATGATGAAATGAAAAATGAAAAAATTAAATTAAATAAATAAACATTGCTTAAAATTATTTTGGTCGATCTCTCATCCTATTTGATTTGATTTAGTATATTTCTTTTTCATTAACCTTTCGTTCATTAATTTTCAAAACAAATAAATTAATAATTAATAAATAAACAAAAGCAGTACCATCAAAATAGAACTTCTACTTATTTTAACAGGTTAATTGATGATATTTTCTCCTTTATCCAATTCATGAATTTCCATAATTACATGATTGGAGAAGAGAGATCAATGTCTAAATATTTTTTGAGCTAATTAAACCCAAATCAACCTTGATATATAAGAAACGGCCCAGTACTTGTAAGTCCCAACTAATCCGAAATCCAGTTAGGTCGGACTCCAAATATGAGAGGGAGAATCTCTTGATTAAAAAAATTAATTATTAGTATAGTAATTAATTTGCATACTCATTTGGTCTCTGGCAAGTGCTCTTTGTTATCAGCTAAGTTCTTCGTAGACAGAGCTTCTTTGAGTTGTTTCTCTTCCTTTCTATCGCCACAAACAGGCTTATCTGCGTATCCAATCCCTCTTCGTTTCTGTTATATGTAATATGTTGTCAGCATGACTAATCATTGTGTCATCAAGTTAGGTTAGTTAAGTGAAACCAAACTCTATTAGGAAATGTTAGTTAACCAACATCAGGTAGATGCTGGAAGGTTTCTATTAAATGAAACCAATAGCTAGAACGGTCTGTCATTAAATGAAATAATATGAGACCTAACGTTTGATGTAATGGCAAGACTAGTATAAATTGTAATGATCTGTTGAAGCAAAGGGTGAAGAAAATTTCAAAAATAGCTTCCCCTGCTCGTTCCTTATTCTGCTCTATTTTTACTTTTCATAAAATTATTCCTTTCATTCCCATGCTTCCTCCAACAAACTTGTATCAGAGCAAGGTTGATCAATCGTATAAGAGTAGGAAACGAGATCGAAAAAAGCCAACACTATGGCATCCACATCCAGCAGCAGTAGCATCAACACAAATCAAAATTCGCAGAACACCATACCGGTCTTCAATGGTGAAAATTATGATTTTTGGAGTGTCAAAATGAGAACCTTGTTGTTTTCTCTTGATCTATGGGAGATTGTACAAAGTGGGTATGAAGAGCCAGAATCAACTGAGACTTTCACCTAAGCACAACAGAAACAATTAAAGGAGAATCGATTGAAGGATGCAAGTGCCTTGTCAAAGCTCCAACAAGCGGTTTCGGACTCGATCTTTCCAAGGATCATGAGAGCGAACAAAGCAAAGGAAGCATGGGAGATTTTGCAGCAAGAATTTCATGGTGATTCAAAGGTACGAGAAGTTAAATTACAAACTCTTAGAAAGGATTTAGAGAACATGAAATGAAGGAAAGTGAAACATTGAATGAGTTTTCTTCTAGATTGTTTGAACTAGTGAATCAAATGAAAGCCTATGGGGAAGATTTGCCAGATAAGTAAATCATTAGCAGGATTTTGAATAGCTTGCCTCAAAAATTTGATTCGATTGTGGCTGTTGTAGAAAATACAAAAGATACAAATAATTTGAGTGTTCAAGAGTTAATGGGTTCATTGAAATCCTTTGAACAAAGGCTGTTAAGACACTCCGAAAAATCTATTGAGAGTGCTTTTTAGTCTAAAGTTGTTCTTGAGTCGAAGAGTGGTGATAAGAGACCACCAACAAGCTTCCAAGCTAAGGCCGATTCGAGCTTAGGTGGAAGAACAAGCAGGGGCAGATTTAGAAATTCAAGAGGAAGAGGTAGAGGTGATTTTGGTAGAAGACCAAATGAGGAAAATCCTTCTCCAAGGTGCAAAATTTGCAAAAGAAGCAGCCATGAAGAAAAAGATTGTTGGTTCCAAGGTAAAACACAATGTTTTAATTGCAAAAAAATTGGGCATGTGCAAAAGGATTGCAGGTTCAAATCCCAGCAGCAAGCAAACTATGCTGAAGAAAAGGAATGTGTTGAGAGTGTGTTTTACGCTTGTCAAACAGCCAAGGAGCAGAAAGGTGATGAATGGCTTATTGATAGTGGTTGCAGCAACCATATGACAAGTGATAAAAGTCGCTTCCTTGAGTTGGATTCCAATGTCCAGACCAAAATAAAAATTGGCAATGGTGATTACATGAAAGCTGATGGAATTGGAAATATTGGAGTTCATACAAGAAGAGGAGCCAAAACGATTCCTGAAGTATTACTTGTGCCAGCAGCAAATCATAATTTGTTGAGTGTTGGACAACTTGTTGAGCATGGCTACATGTTGATTTTCAAAGACAATGCTTGCACCATTTATGACAAGAATGATAGAAGCAAGGTGGTAGCACATGTGAAAATGGTTGACAGGTGCTTTCCATTGAATTTGGAATATTCAAACAATATGGCATTGAAGACAAATGTGGAGGAAGACTCATGGTTATGGCATAAAAGGTTCGGACATTTGAAATTTGGTAGCTTAAAGATGCTTCATCAAAAGAATATGGTCCAAGGGCTTCCCAAAATTGAAGACAAGCATGATGTATGTGGAGGATGTGCACTTGGGAAGCATCATCGACAATCTTTTCCAAAAGGAGTTGCTTGGAGAGCCAAGAAGCCACTTGAATTGGTACATACAGATGTTTGCGGGCCTATGGAGACACCATCTCATGCTCAAAACAGGTACTTCATTTTGTTCATTGATGACTTCACTCGCATGACATGGGTGTATTTCATGAGACAAAAATCTGAAGTGTTTACTATTTTTAAGAAGTTTAAGTTTCTTGTTGAAAAACAAAGTGGCTATCAAATTAAGTTCTTGAGAAGTGATAATGGCAAGGAGTACAACTCTAGGGAGTTTGATAAATTTTGTGAAGGTGAAGGCATTGAAAGGCAGCTCACAGTGGCTTATATTCCACAACAAAATGGAGTCTCCGAGAGGAAAAATCAAACGGTAGTAGAAATGGCTAAATGCATGCTTCATGATTATGGATTACCTAAAACTTTTTGGGCAGAGGCTGTTTTTACTGCTGTATATTTGATTAATAGAAGTCTTACCAAGGCATTGAAAGATTTGACTCCCTTTGAAGCTTGGAGTGGGAGGAAGGCCTCGGTAAGGCATCTCAAAGTTTTTGGGTGTGTTTGTTATGCACAAATCCCCAAAGAAAAAAGGCACAAGCTAGATGAAACAAGTGAGAAATGTGTCTTTGTTGGATATAGCTCAAAATG
Source organism: Corchorus olitorius (assembly GCA_001974825.2). Lineage (NCBI taxonomy): Eukaryota > Viridiplantae > Streptophyta > Magnoliopsida > Malvales > Malvaceae > Corchorus > Corchorus olitorius. The sequence goes on from AWUE01015197.1 coordinate 11,462, forward strand.
AAAGGGCTATAGGTTGTTCAGCTTAAAAAGCAACAAAATCATTGTTAGTCGAGATGTGTTGTTTGATGAAAATTCTGTTTGGAATTGGGAAGAAGAGAAAATTGTCAAGAAGTCTATCTTGGTGAATGATATTCAACCAAGGCCAACTGAAGAAAATGAAGATAGTGAAGATCAAAATCAGTCTTCAAGTTCAGAACCTTCAACTCCACCTAGTTCTCCAAGTTCTAGCTCAAGTAGTCCTCCTAGCTCACCTCCAAGAAAAATGAGAAGGTTGAGTGACCTTTATCAAACCTGCAACTTGTGTATTGTTGAACCTGAAAATTTTGAAGAAACAGTCAAGGAGGAATCTTGGAGAAATGCCATGAGAGAAGAAATGGTAGCAATCGAGAGAAACAAAACATGGCAGCTTGTTGACAGGCTAAAACACAAAGAAGTGGTGGATGTGAAGTGGATATTCAAGGTGAGGCACAACCCAGATGGCTCAGTTAAGAGAAATAAAGCTAGACTTGTTGCAAAGGGTTACCTTCAGCAACCTGGAATTGACTTCAATGAAACTTTTGCACCAGTGGCTAGACTTGACACTATTAGAGCACTCATTGCATTAGCAGCACAAAAAGGATGGTTATTGTATTAGCTTGATGTAAAATCAACATTTTTGAATGGTGAGTTGAAAGAGGAAGTCTATGTGGAGCAACCTCAAGGTTTTGTTGTTGAAGATGAAGAAAACAAAGTGTACAAGTTGAGTAAAGCTCTCTATGGCTTGAAACAAGCTCCAAGGGCATGGTATAGCAATATTGACAACTACTTCATCAAGCAAGGTTTTGAGAAAGGCAAGAGTGAGCCTACCTTGTATGTCAAAACTCAAGGTAAGTCAAGCATACTCATTGTGGCACTTTATGTTGATGATTTGATTTACACTGGAAATGATGAGAAAATGCTTGGTGAATTCAAAAAGGAAATGATGAAAAGATATGAGATGAATGATCTTGGACTGTTACATTATTTTCTTGGCATTGAAATTGATCAAGATGAAAATGGAGTGTTTCTTTCTCAAAAGAAATATGCTAACAATATTCTTGAAAGGTTTGGTATGAGTGAGTGCAAACCAATGGCAATACCACTTGTTGTGAATGAAAAGCTAAAGAAGGAAGATGGTGATAAAGAGGTAAATGCAAGTTTGTATAGAAGTTTGGTTGGTAACTTGCTTTATCTCACTACCACAAGGCCAGACATTATGTTTGCTGCAAATATGCTTTCAAGATTTATGAATAGTCCAAGTAATATCCATTTTGGAGTTGCAAAAAGAGTGCTAAGATATGTGAAAGGTACAATCAGCTATGGCATTCATTATGGAAGAAATGTTGATGTGAAATTAGTTGGTTTTTGTGATAGTGATTGGGCTGGTTGTTTGGATGACATGAGAAGCACATCAGGCTATGTATTTTCACTCGGTTCAGGTGTGTTTTCATGGTGTTCTAAGAAGCAACAATCTGTTGCACAATTGTCTGCTGAAGCCGAATATGTGTCAGCCTCCCTTGCAACGTCGCAAGTAATTTGGTTGAGGAGAATTCTTGAAGATGTTGGGGAAAAACAAAAAGAAGCAAGTGAGCTATTTTGTGACAACAAATCAGCCATTGCTATGTCCAACAATCCCGTCTTTCATAGCAGGACCAAACACATTGCAATCAAGCATCATGCAATAAAAGAAGCAATTGAAGATGGTCAAGTTCAGTTGAAGTATTGCAAGTCCGAAGAGCAAGTGGCCGATATATTTACCAAAGCATTGCCAAGAGAAAAGTTTGAGAAGCTCAGAGAATTATCGGGAATTCAAGAACAACATATTAAGGGGGAGAATGTTATATGTAATATGTTGTCAGCATGACTAATCATTGTGTCATCAAGTTAGGTTAGTTAAGTGAAACCAAACTCTATTAGGAAATGTTAGTTAACCAACATCAGGTAGATGCTGGAAGGTTTCTATTAAATGAAACCAATAGCTAGAACGGTCTGTCATTAAATGAAACAATATGAGACCTAACGTTTGATGTAATGGTAAGACTAGTATAAATTGTAATGATCTGTTGAAGCAAAGGGTGAAGAAAATTTCAAAAATAGCTTCCCCTGCTCGTTCCTCTGCTCTATTTTTACTTTTCATAAAATTATTCCTTTCATTCCCATGCTTCCTCCAACAGTTTCGTCGGGAAAAGCATGAAAAGCCCACTGGCTAAAATCCCAGCTGCTAATGGCAAATTCGTCATCAAAGCATTGCAATTAGGCCCCGGTTTCGGAAAGTAACAACTTTGAACATCGGAGCTGCTACAAGCAATAACCAAAAACAAAGTCAAGGAGCAAAATGCATGAACAAAATCCATGGCAGTGAGTCTATATTTCTTCAAAGTTTCCTTGGCTTCCTTGTTGTTTTCCAAGTCACGATCGTCATCGTAATCGTCGTTGAAAATGTAAAGTCCATTAAAAGTGGCAATTCCATAGTAAAGCTTACCATCTTCACCCACGAAGCTGTCTGTAAAGGAAGATAAGAAGCAAGCAAGTGAACATAATATAATTATAGCTAAAGTCATGTATTTGTGAGCCAATTCACATTTTCCATTGTTGGAGAATGAAGGAATAATGGCTTGGAAGGCGAAAACGGTGCCGGTTGGAAGAAGATTTGCTAGGTTTGCAGAGCCTGGTAAGGTCTTGTGGGCAGATTGGGGCAGAGCAGCTTTGGTTACCATGGGGGAAGAGTGTTTGTGTTATCCTATATTCTTTGTCTTGGCTTTCATTAAAGTCATTAATTAAGAAGAAACTACAAGTCATTATTGGTGGGTAATTAGGTTCTGGTTAGGTTCAGCTGGTTAGCTAAATGCCTTGTACCATTCTAATTGCACATGAATTTGCTTAATTTCTGGTACAATCATGGAATTACAGAATGATGAAGCCATTTTTAAATTTTGACAGAAACTGGATTCATTGATTGATGCTTGTATTTCTTCTAGCGTTCGGCCCTAATTGGTCCTCCGGTACCAGGTTACCTACAAACAGGACAGTTAAGCCACATATGGTTGCAAATATGAAGAATGTTCCTGAAACAAGGAAGAAAATGGTTAAACATTTGACAGATTTTATAAGCTAATTAAGATTATTTATTAGAAAAGAAGGACAAAATTTGATGCCAAAAATTTAACCTGCTGAGCTCCATTCCGTTAGGAAGTTAAATGCAAAGGAAAGGAAACAATCCAAGAACCTAACCAGCTAACCAATGTCACAAGGCTTCCAGCTGAACCTTTCATGTTTATGGGGAATATTTGAAAATTGAAACCATTTTCTCAGTAAAGTTAAAGTTCTTTTTCTTTGTTTCATGATTTATAAACAATTTACATAGATATTAAAAGGCTCTACAGAGTTCATACAAGCAAGGTAGCTGCCTACCTCAGACATTATAACCCAAGGGATTTGATGAGCTTAAGAATAAAATTTTGAGGAAAGGATTATAGGAACATTAAAAACATCTAAGATATGAGATCATTGAAAGTTTCATGTTTGAACCCGTAAGAAAAATGACATTGCAACGAGGAAGCAAACCCAAACGTATGTTCCTGCTGCAGAAATTTAGAAGAAAATGTTCTAGTCTTTCCTACCAATAGAAGCGGTCTTCTTCCTGATATCATTGGAAGTTTGGAACCTGTACATGATTATTTTTGGTCATCAAGGGAAGCGTTAATGGAAATTTGAATTCTGATTTTGAGTTCAAATAATCCACTGACCTGAACATTGCTATCATTCCAACACTACTGGAGAATGCTGTCATAAAGGATTTATCATTTATGAACTTCCACATTTTCACTTCAAAATTGTTTGCAACAGAACAAATTTAATTATATTGTGATTTCACATACCAGCTGATATAAAAATGGCACTAGCATAAAATGCAATTCCATGGACTCCTCCCAATTGTTGCAGAACCATTAGGCCAACAACTCCAACCTTAGCCAGTTAATTAATCAGCCATGCATCAAAACTTAACAACTCAAACAATGAAACAATGACATGTCCAGGATTGACTTTAATTCTTACAATAAGAGACCAAGCATATTTTCTGTGGAACAAGTCAAAAAAGCTTCAGAAAGCTGTTGAGTGAAATCCTGAAAAAAGGGAAAAAAATGCTCAAAGTATATATAAAGCATTCTTTCTTGTTCCAAATGCTTAACTGAAACTTGCATGATCCAAAAGGAAATAACTTAATATAATCTTACTTGCTTCCTCAGAACTATCAGCAATATTGATTCCCATGAGGCGCTGCAGGGCAGATTCACATGACTCACTCGATTTGCCTATCTTAGCCTGCATAGAGTTGTATTTTCAATGTTGTTGAGGTCATCACTTCATAACAAATGGTGCCCAGAAGAAATGTATCCATTTAACAGCAAGAACAATATACTTATAAGTTCTTACCCAATTTTCCTAAATTAAATAACTTATAGAAGCTGAAGTTTTGGACAACTGTAATAGAAAATTATGAGCCATCTAGGCGACTCAAGAATGAAAAATAGACCCAGAAGCTGCATAACATGGAATAATTCCTGAAATCATGTCATTTGGGGAGGCAAAGTTAGATAATCTTTTAAATTGCAATAAAGCTTTTCCTTGAGACCGATGCTAAGTAAACTATCCTTTCAATGTAGCATGGTAAGCAGCACAAGCAAGAATAACATGTAATGGAACTCACTCATAAAATGAACGTGTTTGCTTATATTCATTCTCAATAAACTAAACAGATCTTTTTAAATGAGTAGACCTCAAAACGCTGTAAAAGATAATTCGACTAGAATTTAATACAGAAAATTCAAGTCCAAAAAACATAAATTACTAAAAGAAAAGTACTACATATATAGGTAGTAAAATAGTCTTTTGATGGCAACTAAAGCCTCTCCCGTTGTTATTCCTCTTCCTCCTCTTTTTCTTCTTCATCATCCTTATCAAAATAATCAGTAATTGAATCTTCTCCTTCTTCGATAAATCGGACTCCTTGATAGTTGGTGAGCTCCAATATCTCCTTAGTGTCGTCCTGGTCTGTCTTTAATTTTTCTAGACAGGGGAATGCCTCCTGAGCAAGTAAGAAACACGTTAACAAAAACATGGAACTTCAACAAGAAGTAATAATATAAGTTCTAGCAAGTTGAAATACCCAATGATTTTTAAGCCAACTTGCATTGTAGGATGAACAATATAAAAGGTCCAAATTAATACCCCATCAATTGCGTATGACATGATTTGTCAAAACATGCATGAGAAACTGAGCACGTTGACAGAACAATGTAAGGATGACAAGTATCGAATTCAGCTTATCAAGAAGATGCATTAATGAGAATTTTGTTTACATAATCAGGATTCAACCAACAATTTTTGCAAAATATGCATACTTGATATGATTTGTCTATAGTTTTTATGGGTTCATATACGTACCTTACTGAACCAAAAGAGGGGTTGTTCATTAGCTGGAATATCAAGTTGGCTATTCAGGTTTTCCAAAGCAAATATTTTGACATTGGTGCATCCAGTCACAATTAGTTTCTGCAATGCTGGCCATTCTGTGGTATGCATCTTTGGGTAGAAACTCTTTAGTTTGGACAGCGACTCAAGTTCCAGCCATCTTACCCTAGACAACACAAACTTTATGGTAGATGATTCAGTGGAAGGAAGTCCAGAAGGTTCAATGATGGATTCTAAGTCATCACAATGTGATATCAACATAACATTTAGTTTCTGAAGCATGTCCACCATACTAGATGGAAAAATACTTGAAAGCCCTTCACATGTCTCCAATATCAAGAGCTCTAGTTTGCCAAATGAATTAGGAGTGAGTTTGTGGTGCCATATTTTCTTCCACTTGCCGCAGTTACCCTCCAATCTTAATGCCTTTAACCCAGGAAATGCCACCTACAAAATTGAAGCAACCACCGAATCTAGATATCTCATGAGAGAGACAGATAAAGAGAGAGAATCTAGCTATATATATATACTAGTTAAAACACATGCGCTGCACGTACGTTAATAATTGATAAATCATATATTCCACACATGAATACTTTTCATTTTCATAAATTTTGATTAATTAATCATCAAAATCTGGTTATTTAGTTTACAGAGATTTGAAATGATTAATCTCATTGAACGAACAAAAAAAACTTAAATTATTATACAATTATGGTTATCTTCAATAAGGAAGGTTATCAATTTTCTTATTTGAATTTATTAAAAAAATTATAGGGCTATTAAGAACGAAAATTAAATATTAATCAATTAAAAAGGTTATCGATCTCTGATGCAAAAAAAAAAAAGAGAATAAGAATAAGATTATCAATTTCCTCATCAAATGTTCATTAAAAAGCTATTTAAGTTATTAAAGGTTTTTGAATGTTATCAATAAATTCAGTAATTAACCTTATACTGTTAGTAATTTTAGTAGCTTTTTATCAATAATGGCATTTGCCAATGTTCTTCTTTAAGATTGTTAAAAAAGTTATAAAGGTTATAAAAATTTTTATAGTATAAGGTAATTTAGTAACCTAACATCTTTAATAAATTTAGTAGCATTTTATCAATTTAATGAGGAGTATAATTTTCAAATCTAAGATTAGTAAAAAAAGTTACGAAAATTATAAAAAAAAAAAGAAGAAGAAGCTATAATCCTATCAACAAATTCAGTAACCTTATGTTTTTATTACTTTTAATAATTTTCGTCAATTATGAATGTTATTAATCTTGTAATCTAAAATTACTAAAAAAATTATAAAATGTATTAAAATAGCTATAATGCTCTCTACAAACCTAATTGCGCTCTTGGATGATTTTAGTAACTTTTTATATAAAAAAAAGGGTTATGAATCTTCTTACTTAAAACTATTTAAGATTATATCAAAATAACTATAATGTTCGCTATCAAATAAGTTTTGAATGCTACTACTATATTCTAACTTGTACAAAAAAAAATCTCATTAAAATCACTTAATCCTAATTAATCCATAATGGGGAGGGAATAATAAATACTTTTAAGGTTGTTTCCTTCCTCTTTTCATCAAATTTTCTTTCTCTTCTAAACCTTTTTTTGAAGAACTTCTCACCAATATTCATGATACGTAGGAAAATTTATTGGTTTAACAATTGAAACTTATCTAAAATTTCAAACTATGAAACTCTTGAAATGGATGAGAATCAACTTTTTATTTTTAATTGATTGCAGCAAGTATCGTTCTTGACATATAGAAAAGCTCGATTTTTCTTTCTTCTTCTATTTTTGGATTTCATATTCTTTTGCAAAATTAATTCGTTTTCACCTCAAATTAAATCTTTCGAAATTTTTTAACATCAATTAAGGCAAAGTTATAAAGAAACTTACAATATTTTTTTCTTGATTTTATGTTACATCTATTGCATTTTATTATTACTTTTATGTTTAATTATATAAATTTAGTTAGAATTAATCTAGTGTTGTTACATAGATAGTATTATTAATCAAATATCGAGTGACATCTTTATTAGATGCATTAAAAAAGACGTTTTCGGACCAAGACTTATCGAGTGACATGTTTTTTTATTAGATGCCTAAAAAAGACGTTTTAGGACTGAGGCATGATGCTATCAACAAATTTAACAATCTTAATTATATTCTAATTAATTGATATCTTACATCTTTAGTAAGTAATTAATACCGATTTTCTTACATAAGTAACCCCAAAAAATACCTTTAGAGGTTATTAAAAAGGCTACGATGCTATCAATAAAAATTAAGTAACCTTAAATCCTTAGTAACTTAAGTAATAAGATAGTTATCAATTCTCTTACCTAAAATTACTAAAAAACTTGTATTGGTTATCCAAATTCCAAAAAGGTATTTTACAGTCTACTATTTTTAATAACCTTACATTATTAGTAATATTGGTCGCTGATTAATTTTCTTATCTAAGATTACTTAATTAAAAGGTTATAAAAGTTATGAAAACATTATAGTACTATCTAGATTCAAATAATCTTACATCCTTATTAATTTTAGTAACTTTTTATGATCAATAATGAAGGTTACCAATTTAATTACTTAAGTAATCTACTAAAAAGGCTAAAAAAAGTTATTAAAATTGTATTTACCAATCCTTACATTCTTAATATTTTTTTTGCCGAAAAACATTATAGTACTATCTAGATTCAAGTCATCTTACATCCTTATTGAAGACCGGATCGGGGTTGGCATCCTGAGGCCGTAGTTACTGCCATCTCTTTTACTTTCTGGTACTTTTGTAGCAAAAAAAAGTCATCTTACATCCTTATTAATTTTAGTAACTTTTTATGATCAATAATGAAAGTTACCAATTTAATTACTCGAGTAATCTACTAAAAAAGCTATAAAAGGTTTTTAAAATTGTATTTATCAATCCTTACATTCTTAATGACATTAGTAAACTTTCATCAATGGTGAAGATTTACCATTTTTTCCTCAAAAGTTACCGAAAAGCTAAAATAATCATAAGAAATGTATTGTACTATCAACTAATTTAATGACCTTACACTATAAAGATACGTACAAAACTGATTTTCTTATCTAAGATTAATTACTTAAAAGGTTATGGAAAACATTTTAGTACTATCTAGATTGAAAGAACCTTACATCCTTATTAATTTTAGTAACCTTTTATCGTCAATAAAGTGTTACAAAGTTCATTACGTACTTAAATTTACTAAAAATGCTATAAAAGTTATTAAAATTTTATTTACCAATCCTTATTTTTTAATAACATTAGTAAACTTTCATCAATGGTGAATATTTGCCATTTTTTTCTCGAAAGTTACTGAAAAACCTATAATGATCACAAAAGAGGTATAGTACTATCCACCAATTCAATAACCTTACATCTTTTGTGATTTTGGTTATCTTATTACATTTTTTGTAATTTTGATTATCATATTTCTCCAAAATCTCACAATTCAACCAAACATACCCAGACCTGTAAGTCAAATTTCCATATAAGGTTATAACTTATAACTAAACTTAATGCAACATAAGGAAGTATAAAATTAGGTGTACAAAATTGATTCCTAGTTACTAATTCATATGTCCTTCCTTTTTTTTGGTGATAGAGAAATAATTTATATACTATATATGCGTATCTTTGGCAAGTTGAAGTAAAATTAAAATTGATATCTCGCTATAACTCTACCAAATTAATGAATGATCAATGTGATCTAAAATAACATAGCAAAAAGGTAATGATCTTATTTAAGGTTACAAAAAAAAACTATAATGATCATTAAAAAGGCATTTATACTACTTTCAACTAATTTTTTTTAGATAACTTTCAACTAATTTAATAACCTTACATTCTTAGCAATTTTGGTTATCAAATTTCTCATTTGTGCTTACTAATTAGAAAGCTAAACTATAGTATTATATCAAGAAATGTAGCAACCTTACATGCTTAATAACTTTATCAATGGTGAATGTTATTAATTTTTTAAGTCTAAGATTTCTAACAAAGTTGTAGTGAATAAGATACAACACATTATTATTATATATAAAACTATACCAAAAAAAAGTAGTTGAACATTAGTGGTTGATTTATTAAATTAAATTAGATCAATGTCAAACAAAATTTCAAAATTATAAAAGATATTAAAGATCCGATTTATTTATCAATGGTGAATTAATGTTATTAATTTTTTTAAGTCTAAGATTACTAACAAAGTTGTAGTGAATAAGATACAACACATTACTATTATATATATAGAACTATACCAAAAAAAATTAGTTGAACATTAGTGGTTGATTTATTAAATTAAATCAGATCAATGTCAAACAAAATTTCAAAATTATAAAAGATATTAAGATCCCGATTTATTTATTATTAAGGAAACAATATTTCTTTTTTTTGGCCAACAAAACAATATTTCTTTTTAGTCAATACGTTTGCACAAATACATAAGAATTTGAATTAAAAAAAATACCTAAGAATTTAATTAATGTAAGTATTTCAGTTATTATAGTATTACATTTAATTAATGTAAGTATTTCAGTTATTATAGTATTACATTTAATTAATGTAAGTATTTTAGTTATTATATATATTACATAGGAATTAAAAATTAATTGAAATAAGGGTGCAGTAAAAGAAATTATAAATTTTAATATAATAATATATTTAATTTAATTGATAAATGAAATTACATATTGAACCTTAAATGTTTAATTTGATAAATACATGTTTACCCTTTAAATGAATACTAAACTTTTAAAATTAAAAAGGTTATTTTAGATATTTCAGGTCAATGGTTTTGAAGTTTAGACTTATATAGATATAGATACACGTAAAAACACGTGCGATGCGTATATTAATGATTAAAACATAAAAGTTAAAATAATATAAATATAATAAATAACATATTAATTAATTTATAATATAATATGGATTTTTTTTATAAATTATATAAAATAAAATAAAAAAAATCCAAACCCAAACGAAATAAGTATATATGTTTAATAGTCTATGAAAATAAAGTTCTCATCCTAATCTTCTTCTATTTTAATCTTTTTGTTGATAGTATTTTGTAAGTTGACCAAAGTTCGTCTTCGTCATCAAGTGTAACCAATGAAAAGTCATCTCCCCTCAATTTAATTAGTGCTTCAACAAATGAAAGAAATCTTTTGCAGAGAAGAAAAGAGAACTCATTGACAAATTTAAACAAATATATGAACATGACCTTAAAATAATATTGCTTAACATGCATAATTTATGGGAATTAGCTAAATTGTATAGTACAACCGATTAAACTTTAAACTCAAAAAAAAATTATTAATAAGTAAATCATATCAAACTTATTAAACTTCTTAAACAAATTCCATATAAGAATATACTTAAATTATTTTAATTAATGCTTCAGTTTTCTTGAGATGACTAAGGTTTTCTTTTCTTTTTTTTTTTATTTTGGATAAAGTATACCTAATTGATAATTTCATACGTTCTAATTTTTAATTTCAAATAATGGACTTTTACTCTATTGCATAAAAATATCTTACTCTCTTAATTGACTAAATAGAAGCAAAAAATTATGACTAAAGTGAAGCAAAAAAGTAGAAAGATTAAGACCATAGAAAATCAAAAGTAAGTGATGACTTGAAAATTTTTAATTAAATTAATTAAATACTACTCATCAATGCAATTAATACCAATTTCTCATTTCCATTTTTTTCTTTAAAAAAATCTTACTAATTACCGTAATAGATTTACGTAAATTAAATGAGTTTTGAAGCATATTTAAATGGGAAATGCTAACTGCATGTTAATTTTATTACCCGAACGTGAAAATTACAACCTGTCGCCCCCATAATAATATAATTAGTGAAATTAAATATCATAAGATAGAAATAGTTAAATATTACTGGTCAGCTAGCAGAAATTATTAGTTTATTTAATATACTTAATTTGAATATTATTGAAATTAATTCATCATTCATTTTAAAGTTTTATTTAATTTTTTTCTTTTAATATGTAAAAGTTTTATGAATTACGAATTACCAATTTTTTTCTTTTATTAAAGTTAAATAAAATTTACCCACCAATTAAAATTTAAAAGTTAAATTTAAATAAAAGTATTGAATTTAATTCATCCATTCATGATCTTCTACAGTTTTATTTAATTTTTTTAATATGTAAAAATTTTATAAATTACGAATTACCAATTTTTTTCTTTTATTAAAGTTAAATAAAAGTTCCCCACCAATCAAAATTTAAAAGTTTAAGTTAAATAAAAGTTTAAGAAGAAGTAAATTACTTATTAAACATTAAAATTTAACAGGCTTTGATGAATAAAAATACATGTTTATCCTTTAAAGAAATACTAAAATTTTAAAATTAAAAAAAGGTATTTTAGATATTTTAGATCAAGAGTTTTGAAGTTTAGACTTATATAATATAAAGATACTATAAGAAACATGAATAAACTGCCGAAGAAGTTAGAGTTTCATTTGTTAGAAAAATTTAATACTTAAATATACTTAAATTTAATTCTTTTTCTCAAAAGAAGATGAGTTAGTACTACTAGAAACAAAAAATTTACGCAATCTTCCATTTGTCAAGTGTTTAATGTTTTGGTCCCTGTCACCAACATTACGATAGTTGTACATTTCTTGATCATTTAGTCGTTATATATAGTAACTTAACTCATAGCTAGCCACCACTTCACATCACTTTTTTTATTTTATATTTTTGGAAACTGATGGCAGCAGACTTAGTCAGACTTGCAAAAGAGAAGACAGATGTATAGTTTTTCAAAATGCTATAAGTTCCATAATTTACAATTACGGAATGTGATTTGTAACAGTATCAAAGTAGGCGTGAAACAAAAATTACAGAAGCTGGCCTTACCAACTAATTAAGCGCATAAAAAGGATTAATATTGAAGAAAAAAAAATGGAAAAGAAAAGACTTTTAAGTACCTTATCATTGAAGAGACACTGACCATCAACTTTTGAGTTGTTTCTTCTATTGTTTGGATCAACTTGACCTTCATCATCTCCAATCACAGAATTAGAGTCGACGAACGCTTTAAATTCAGGGCAGTTTTTGATTCTGAGTTTTATCAACTTTGGAAACTCAATGGAATCCCCATAGCAGAATCTCACGAGTTTAGAAAGACCCATTAGCTGCATGGATTGTAATTTAGGGAACACCTTGATTATTCTCCCTTCTTCTCCTACAAATTTATCCATCACTATGACTTCCTTCACATCGTCACAATCAGAAATATGTAATTTTTCCAAATGCACAAAATTTTCGGCCACCGAGAAAGGGAATACATAATTTAAGAAATTGCAGCCTTCAATATCCAATGTTTCCAGTTTCAGAAAATAACAAGACCTTTCTGGTAACTGGTCGTGCCACAATCTTTGAAGCTTATCTGAGGGCGGGATAGTCTTCTTCACGAATGGGGACAATTGTAACTCCTCCAAGCTCGGAAGGACAGCCTGAAATTATATTTTCACTTTTTTTTTTCTCTCTTTTTTAGAAATAAAAGGACCACAATTCCATTAATTGTATTGATACCCAGACATTTGGCGTAAGTGTTGTGCAGATTGGCATAGTGATCGTCATGCGAGGGAATAAAGAAAATGAAAGTTGTTTTTGAGGGAAAGAAAATGAAAGTTAAAAGACAGGAAGTGGGTGCTCTATCAAGTATCAAGTGAGCTTAGTACTAGAAAAGAGCCTTTTTTTTTTAATCATCTCAATAGTTATTTTATCGGCATAAATATCACTTTGCACTCTTAAGTTTATACGAATTGTCACTTTGCATCCAACTATTTATTTTGATCAAAATGCACACTAAAATTTTATTTTTGTGCCACTTTGCACTCTCCGTCAAGGAAGGACAAACGGTTCCATCACGCCGTCCGACGTGGCATGCCACGTGTACCAAAAATGACATGTGGCATGCCATGTGTACAAAAAATGACATGTGACATACCACGTGTACCAAAAGTGATATGTGGCATGCCACGTTTACACAAAAATGACACATGGCACGCCACATGTTAAAAATTGCCACGTACCACATGTCATTTTTTTGCACGTGGCATGCCACGTCGGATGTCATGACGGATCCGTTTATCCTACCCGACGAAGGGTACAAAGTGGCACAAAAATAAAACTTTAGAATGCGTTTTGAAGAAAATAAAAGAAAATTGGATGCAAAGTGGCAGTCCGTATAAACTTAAGGGTGTAAAGTGGTATTTATGCCTTATTTTATCACTACTAATGATTTAACTTAAAAAAAGGTTTAATTTGGTGATTTTATATTCAATTATAACTATTTTTTAAATTAAATATATACCAATTTAAAATCACTCGTCTTTTTATTTTCACCAAAAATGGTTATCTAAGATCTCCATTAATTAAATTTTCTTGGTGATCAAACCATCAAGGTGATGATGAGGTCGCCACAATGATCTTGAAAAGGCTACCAAAAACACACTAAAGGTTTTGGAACATAAACACATAATTCTTACATCTATTTTAGTGGGACAAATTTAATAAATTTATACATTATAAATTTTTCTTTCTTAGTAAAACAACAAGATAAACCATTATAATTAACAGAGAGGGAGGAAGCTTTATTTAAAGGGATTAGAACTTTAGCTTTGATTTTGAAGTTTACTGAATTTTTTCACGATGTTCTCTATAGATTTAATTTTTGGCAACCTTAGAAATTTTATATGTTTACTTCTATATGTCTCCTTCTCCTTCTTATGTATTATAAGTTTTTGACAATGCTTTTAATTATTATTTTATAATTGGATAATCTAAAACTTAATAATCAAAGTAAAAAAAATAATAAAAAATCATATATCACATGCGTACCATGTGGCATAAGCTAGTATATATATAGATGCAGAAAGAGAAGAGACGAACCTTGTCATTGAAAAAGGGTGCATCCACTCTTCCATTCGTCTCCATATCCTGATTTCTTGGAGACTCAGATGCGAACTCAAACATCTTTGGACAGTCAATTATCCTAATTCCTTGCAAAGAAAAACATTCCAAAGTATTGCTTCCAAGGAAAAAACTTGTCAAGCTTGAACACGATTCAAGAGTTATGGTCATAAGACAAGGTAACACGACTGTCTCTTCCTCTGCCCCTTCTTTTGTGATAATTTGCTCCATCATAGGGCAATTTCTTACTTCTATTTTTATGAGTTGCACCAGACTCCGGGCCATAGAAATGGTAAAGATGCTTTTCAAGCTACCACAGTCATGAACTTCCAACGCTAGAAGTTGTCTGAAATTCAACTTTCCTTGAAGGTTGTCTCTCCAAAATTCCATTGACTTATGAAGGTCAGAGAGCTCTAGGTCCGAAATCTTCTCATTAAGTCCAACCTACAAAGAAAAAAATTATGATTGACAAGAGCTTAAACATTAATTTTATGCGATTGTTTAATTTTCGTAAATAAAAAAGTAGTACCTTGTTTGTGTAGAGCTGTTCCACAGTTGTCTTAAGGTCACCATCCCAGTGCCCCTTTCTATCTTCATCTTCATCTGTTGCTAGTACTCTTTCCAACAGTGGTGCTTCTACAACTCCCGTACAGAAAATCTTCAATTCGGGACAACGCATCACTACTACTTGTTCTAACAACGGGAACTCAAACGTGTTGGTGCCTCGACAAAAGCACACAAGGTTTGGCAAATCCTTAAGTTCCAGGCATTTCAGGCTTTTAAAAATAATTCTGTCCTCTGATTCGTGACAACCCTCATTCCCAACTATTTTTTCCAATTTAAAGCAACTTCGTATCTTCAAATTTTTTAGCTGCTCCAAACTTTGGATTGCTGTTGACGATTCAACCAGGTTTATCATTTTACAGCAGTGGGTAACTTCCAAAGTCACGAGATTTTTAAACGGTGCTGGGGATGATCCTAAACATTTCAGATCATAACAACCGCTTACTTCAAGAGTTTCAAGGTTAGGAAGGAAGTGGTCGAGTCTCGACTCTTGATCATTCCATATACTCTCAATGTGATTAAGATTATCCAATTTTAAACTTTTAAATGGTAACTGTATCCCAGCATTCATCTCCTCGCCAAAGCCAAATGGTTCTCTAAAATTACAACCAACAAACTCAAGCTTTTCCAGATTGTTGAATTTTTCGAGAAAACTAATTAGAAAGATAGCAGAATTTTCATCGTGATAGGAGCTCACAGCAAGAACTTTTCCTTCAGGAAAACAGACTTCTGGAAACTTTTTACATATGATGGCAATTTCTTCACTTGTTAAGCAAACTTCTTCCAATTCAGCGAAGGTCGAGGTCGACTGAAAACCAGTGAAAAGATCGTAATCATTTTTGAGTCATTTCTTTTAACAACAATTTGGTACTTTTTCAAAGAAAAATAGAAAAAATAATTCTCAAGCCAATCAAGATAGCATGCAATTTCGGATATGCATCTCAAAAACATCACATGATTTTTTTTTTTTCTAATTTGAAACATTTGTAAAAAAGAAAAATGGAACTTATTGCAGATGTAGTCACCATTTAGTCACAGTGCACTAGACAGAACTATAAAACTAAACGGGGTTTGTTTGCAAAGAAAATTTAGATTCCAAAATAGAGAAGTTAATAATATAGTAGCTAGAAATAACATATCCTTTCATTTTTATTTCATTTAAATTTATACTTTAGGGAGTACCAAAAAGAAAAAAGAAAAAGAAAATGCTTAGTAAACATTTTGACTCTCGAATTTGTAAAAAAATAGACAAATCAACCCTTAAATTTGTCAATTGCACACTTGAACATGTGAAAAAAGGGACAAATTAACACTTTTGAATGAAAATTGGTACAACATTGTTAACTATTAATGGTTGAAAATTGGATGAAATATCTTATCGAAGCCATACCAGTTTTCATCCGATTGTTAACCAATTTCAATGACAAATTAGTCATTTTTTTATAAATTGAGATGTATAATTGACAATATAAAAAGTTTAAGGGCTAATATGTTCATATTCTACAGGTGCCAAAATGTCAAAAGAAAATAGAAAAACCTTTCCTATTACAAATAAAATACTCATATAAGGTTAAATTTTTAAACTTTTAGTAAGGCACGAAGTACATTACCTGTTCAATCAAGAAAAGCGATTCTTGTGGTTGGCGATCATCTGCATAATCATTCAATTCCGTACCAAATATTCTCACTTGATTGCAACGCCATGCTTTCAACTTTTTTAACCTGGGGCACGTAATTGTATGCAGTCCCGGATAAAAGCATTTGAGTTTTGTTAGTTGCCGAAGTTCAAGGATGGATAGTTGATCAAACATAAAAGTAATCGCTGTATCCGATCCTTCAATATCCTTCGAAACAATCTCCTCCACTCCGCATTGATCTATATCTAGATGTTTAAGTTGCGGAAGGACTCTGGCTACTGAAGCTGGAAACACATTCTGTAGACTCCAACAATCCCAAACTTCCACAGAATGTAAATTCTCAAACGCCGAACTAGATCCTCCCGGATCCTTGCTCCAAACTTGCTTCAATTTTGGAAGACTCCAGACAAGCAATTCTCTTAATTCAGTGGCCACGCCCTGCCTTGGGAATTCAAATATCTCTTCCAGTGAACCGCAATACAATACTCTCAAGGTTTCTAGTCTTTTCAATGTACTCCACATGTCACATGGAATAATGACGGTTGCTAGCTCCTTACAATATTGAACAGACATTTCCCTCAATTTGCAAAAGGAATTTTCAGAGAGTTGGTTGTGCCATAACATCTCCACGTTTGTCAAGCTGCCAATGCTGAGTTTCTGCAGACTAGGAAATCCAACCTGCATATGCAAAGTGCAATTCATGTCATTTACAATGAGTGAAAATGTACTTATAAGGGATCGAGGTCAAAAGCTAGACGAAGAAAGAAAAACAAATTCGGAAAAGCATGTTGATCACACTATAATTTTCATTACCTTTTCATCGAAGAAAGCTTGTGGAGTGAGTCGTCGGTTATCCTCAATGAAACCCTTCAATTTTGGACAATGATCTATCTCTAGTATGGTTAAGGATGGGAAATTAATTTTATGATCTTGGGAACAAAATCCCCTAAGATTCTCAAGATTCTTCATCTTTAGAGAGTCTAATTGAGGAAATTCAATCTCTTCTTCTGTTATATCCCCTTCTTCTGAGAATATTATCTTTTCTAAGAACTTGCAATCAACTATATCAAAGTACTTGATCTTCACCAGACTTTTAGCCATAGAAGTTGATAATACGTATTTTAACTTGCCACAACCCTCAATGATCAAGCTTGTCAACTTCTCACTTGAAATTAGCTGGGGGTGCCATATCCTTTCAACATTCTTGATTGCGGACAACCGCAACTTTTCCAAGCAAGGGAACACCATCTACGCATGTAATAATATTCTATGATCATTAGAAACCCTAAAATTCCATAGTCAAAAAGTAGTTAGTCTTGAGTATAACATGCTGGCGAATTGCGATGAAAAAAAAATAATAAACAAAGGGTTGTGCTTGCCATTAATGCAATTGCATGTGGATGAGATATTGCTAGCTATCTAAATCTCCATAAATTACTGAACCTAACTATATAGAGCTACCATTCATACATAATTCATACACAACAATGTGCAACCAAATATGTTCCAACAATTGTTCCATTTAAATGTGAAGGATCAAAATTCAATTGTCAAAGGCATAACTATAACTGTTGGGTGGGTTTAATTTCGAACTTCATTTACAGGGAGGATAAAACTATTTAATAATCTTACTATCTTATGTTACTATCTTACTATCTTATCTTATCTTACTACTATATAAAATCACGAATTCAAAAGTTTTAATTGGGAAATTTCTAAAATATCCTTAATATTTTAGTATAATAATTTTTTAACTAATATTCTTTTTAGTCATTATACTTTTTATTTTTAGTAAAAATTTAATATTACAATAATAATTATATTAATTAATTAAATATTTTCCCTAACCTAGATGGACTTCAATTTTAGCCGGACTTGTTTTTTTTTTTAATAATTAAAACAATAGCACAAATTTTGGCCGGACTTCCTTTATGCTAGATCATAATTATCTTTATTATCCTAATAGCATGAGGACTTGAACAATCCTAACCACCAAAGGATTTAATTTACTCACTTCCTTATTACCCATTTTCTTAGTTATTTTTGTTTTTGAAATTCAAATTAACTATTCACTAAAGGATACAATATGTCAATCCTTAAACTTTGCACATGTAATATGCTAAACTCTACTAACTGACAGTGTATTGTATAAGTTTCCTATTAACTTTAGCATAACTAAAAAATAAAAACCTTAGTATTATCAATATCAAGTAACAATTAACAATATTAATAAACACCAAAATATTTGTCCGATAAAACAAAATAATAAACATTAAAATATTTATCCGATATAAATTTGAAAAAAATTGTCAACTTGATACAATTAACAATTAAACATGTTAGCATTATCAACTTGATTAAGAAATCGAGTCTTTAGTTCGACATAGGTAAAATCAACTTATCATTATCACATTATTATTTATAGTAAGCTTTACAGGAAATTATGATATTTATATTCCACATTATTTTCTTAATTAAATTAAATAAATAAATCAATGTTTATGAAAAGTAGAAATTGATGTTGTATGATTTAAATATAATTAAAATAGTAAAACGTTGAAGTTAATAACCATTTTATCGATAACGAAGGTTATCAAATTTATAATACTTGGTTACTAAAAATTACATATAATAAAATTTTACTTTTTATCATATCTTTCTTATTTTGTATATTTTTAGTATTATCGGATGCTACATATTTCATAAGGTAATTTTTTCCCTTTTTGGTATCAATCCAATTGATTTCATTAAAGAATGGGGATTAATACAAGCATATAAAAATAAGGGGATTAATTCAAGCATTGAAAGCATGAAGAAACCATGAGAGTAGTATATAAGTATTTTTACCTTTTCATTAACATTACAACTCATATGATTTGCAATAAGAAGGAACTAATCTTGTTTTTTTCCATCGTTTGCGAAAATGCTTAAATAAGGGCTCAAATAAAAAAAAAATGCTTAAATCAGGGCTCAACGTTTGCGAAAATGCTCAAATAAGTGCCCAAAGAAAAAAAAATGCTCAAATAAGGGTCCAACTTTTAGAAAATTGCTCAAATAAGTCCCTGCTGTCATTGTGTGGTTATGCAAATTCCATAATAAGATTATCAAAATTTCATATGGAGATTATCAAATTTTCATTGTATGGTTTTGCAAATATTAGGCCCTTATTTGAGCAATTAGCCATTTGATCATGTAACTAATTAGTTGGGTAACATATTAGTACAAAGTTAATTAAAAATTGGTTTATAATTGGACTATATATGGTTGATAAGTTATTATAAACAAAATAAAAGTACATGTGCAAACAAAGTCATAAAGTTCTTGCCAAAAAAAAAAACAAAGTCATAAAGTCAAGGAATACAAAGACTAATACAAACATAATGAAGTATAACTACATTTTCAATTTAAACTTAAAAGTTTTAATATCTACCCAATTTAGATCCAAATCTTTTTATCGTAACATTATCTAATCAATTTGAATCAAACAAATAATGTTTAAATTGAAAGGAAAGTCTTGCGTGTCTTAAATGTGCTACCTTCACACATTAAGCACTTGAGGACTTTTTTTTTTCCCATTTATTTGTTGGCTTAATAAACAAAATGACCTTCAAACTATCACCAAAGGGACAAAATGTCCCCTGAACTTTTGATTGGGACATTAAGCCATTTATCAATATTGGAACAATTTAGCCTTTCATTGAATGAACTTTGGTACATGAATTTTTTTTTAAAAAAAATAAATGACTTCAAATATAAAATAGCCTTCAAACTTTGACAAAATATTACAAAATGGTCCTTGAAGGGCTATAATATCCCAAAATTGAGAATAAGAGAGCTTTTTGTTCCAATTGAAAGTTCGTGTCATTTTTTCCATTTTGTGATAGTTTGGAGGCCATTCCAATAGGTCTTTATCTATTGTGCATATTGGATCAAAGATTTGGGGAAGAAAGAACATAAGATGAAAAAAATGAAGGAAACGATCTTAAATGCATTTATTAGTACCTTCCCATTTCACTTTAATCAAGAATAATTTTCAATACTTATGATAAAAAATTATTGCCTTTAAGGTTAGGAGTTCAAAATAATAATATAAGTTTTTTTAATCATATAAAATAATATTTTTTAAATTTGATAGAAAAATGATAAAGAAAATTAACTTTAGATTTTTTTTTTCTGTTCTTAGCTCGAAATTAGTTTCAAAAATTATTTATATGGAATGGTTATTGATATAGTTTGTATATATATAACTCTTTTGATAATTTATATAACATATCTGATTATGATAATTTAGTTGGTGAATTATTTTTTCTCATTCATCAATTATTGTACATTCTAAAATCCTTATATTTGTAAATAATTATATAAATTTATATCTTTTTCAGTCTCAAAAAAACTTGATTGATACATTAATCTTTACAATTGAAAAAAAAAAGACTTCAACATGTCAAATATACAATCAATGTTATATGAAAGAAAATCAACGATGATGTCTATAAAAAATTAATACCTGTTTTAATTACTAAGCTAATATTTATCACGCTAGCTAATAATTAGTAATACAAAATAATTTTGTACTTATATTTTTTATTAAAATCATAACATGCTACAGTAACATTTATTGCTTACAATATTTTTTTAAAAAAATTAGTCTTTTAAAAAATAACAAGTATATTAAGTTACCTAATATGCAACTTGAAATATGTTTTAACACAATTTTCAAACCCACGTGTAAAACATGTGGCAAAGTACTAGTTTAAATTAAAAATGTTAAATAAAACAATTTAGAGATTAAAAATTGGAACCGCTTTAAATTAATACTTATTTAGTATTTAAAAATATTATGTGTAAAAGGAAACCGAAATTAGACCAACATATCTATATACTATATAAGTCTAAACTTCAAAACCATTGACCTGAAATATCTAAAATAACCTTTTTTAATTTTAAAAGTTTAGTATTCATTTAAAGGGTAAACATGTATTTATCAAATTAAACTTTTAAGATTCAATATGTAATTTCATTTATCAATTAAATTATATATATTATTATATTAAAATTTATAATTTTTTTTACCGCACCCTTATTTCAATTAATTTTTAATTCCTATGTAATATATATAATAACTAAAATATTTACATTAATTAAATGTAATACTATAATAACTGAAATACTTACATTAATTAAATTTTTAGGTATTTTTTAATTTAAATTTTTAGGTATTTGTGCAAACGTATTGACTAAAAAGAAATATTGTTTTGTTGGCCAAAAAAAAGAAATATTGTTTCCTTAATAATAAATAAATCGGATCTTAATATCTTTTATAATTTTGAAATTTTGTTTGACATTGATCTAATTTAATTTAATAAACCAACCACTAATGTTCAACTAATTTTTTTTTGGATAGTTCTATATATATAATAGTAATCTGTTGTATCTTATTCACTACAACTTTGTTAGTAATCTTAGACTTAAAAATTATAACATTCACCATTGATAAATAAATCGGATCTTTAATATCTTTTATAATTTTGAAATTTTCGTTGATATTGATCTAATTTAATTTAATAAATTAACCACTAATGTTCAACTACTTTTTTTTGGATAGTTATATATATAATAATAATGTCGTTAGTATCTTATTCACTACAACTTTGTTAGTAATCTTAGACTTAAAAGATTAACAACATTCATCATTGATAAAGTTATTAAGCATGTAAGGTTGCTACATTTCTTGATATAATACTATAGTTTAGCTTTCTAATTAGTAAGCATAAATGAGAAATTTGATAACCAAAATTGCTAAGAATGTAAGGTTATTAAATTAGTTGAAAGTTATCTAATAAAAATTAGTTGAAAGTAGTATAATGTCTTTTTAATGGATCATTATAGTTTTTTTTTGTAACCTTAAATAAGATCATACCTTTTTGCTATGTTATTTTAGATCACATTTATCATTCATTAATTTGGTAGAGTTATAGCGAGATATCAATTTTAATTTTACTTCAACTTGCCAAAGATACGCATATATAGTATATAAATGATTTCTCTATCACCAAAAAAAAGGAAGGACATATGAATTAGTAACTAGGAACCAATTTTGTACACCTAATTTTATACTTCCTTATGTTGCATTGAGTTTTAGTTATAAGTTATAACCTTATATGGAAATTTGACTTACAGGTCCGGGTATGTTTGGTTGAATTGTGAGATTTTGGAGAAATATGATAATCAAAATTACAAAAAAATGTAATAAGAAATATGATAACCAAAATCACAAAAGATGTAAGGTTATTGAATTAGTGGATAGTACTATACCTCTTTTGTGATCATTATAGGTTTTTCAGTAACTTTTGAGAAAAAAATGGCAAATATTCACCGTTGATGAAAGTTTACTAATGTTATTAAAAAAATAAATATTGGTAAATACAATTTTAATAACTTTTAAAGCATTTTTAGTAAATTTAAGTAATAAAATTTGTAATTAACACTTTATTGATGATAAAAGGTTACTAAAATTAATAAGGATGTAAGGTTCTTTCAATCTAGATAGTACTATAATGTTTTCCATAACCTTTTAAGTTATTAATCTTAGATAAGAAAATCAGTACTGTACGTATCTTTATAATGTAAGGTCATTAAATTAGTTGATAGTACAATACATTTTTTATGATTATTATAGCTTTTTTCGGTAACTTTTGAGGAAAAAAATGGTAAATCTTTATCATTGATGAAAGTTTACTAATGTTATTAAGAATGTAAGAATTGATAAATACAATTTTAAAAACTTTTATAGCTTTTTAAGTAGATTATTCAAGTAATTAAATTGGTAACTTTCATTATTGATCATAAAAAGTTACTAAAATTAATAAGGATGTAAGATGACTTTTTTTTTGCTACAAAAGTACCAGAAAGTAAAAGAGATGGCAGTAACTACGGCCTCAGGATGCCAACCCCGATCCGGTCTTCAATAAGGATGTAAGATGACTTGAATCTAGATAGTACTATAATTTTTTCGGCAAAAAAAATATATTAAGAATGTAAGAATTGGTAAATACAATTTTAATAACTTTTTTTTGCCTTTTTAGTAGATTACTTAAGGGGTCGTTTGGTATCGTTTTCGTTTTTCTGTTTTTTGTTTTTGTTCCGTTTTCGTTTTGTTTTTGTTGCGCTGTCAATTTTTAAAAACAAAAACATGTTTGGATATACAATTTTGTTGTATGTTTTTAAATAAAAAAGTTTTAAAAAAATGGTTAAAAAGCATGTGAGTTACTGTTCATCATTGTGCTTCTGTGTTTTGGAAGTGTTTTGGAAAAACATGAAAACACAAAATTTTTGCTTCCATTTTTTTCCAAAACACTGCTTCTGTTTCCAAAATTTTTGAAAACGGAAACAGTCTGCCAAACATGTTTTCACTGTTTTGTTTCCAAAAACAGAAAATTGACAACAGAAAACAGGAAACAAAAACGATGCCAAACAAGCTCTTAAGTAATTAAATTGATAACCAAAAGTTACTAAAATTAATAAGGATGTAAGATTATTTGAATCTAGATAGTACTATAATGTTTTCATAACTTTTATAACCTTTTAATTAAGTAATCTTAGATAAGAAAATTAATCAGCGACCATATTACTAATAATGTAAGGTTATTAAAAATAGTAGACTGTAAAATACATTTTTGGAATTTGGATAACCAATACAAGTTTTTTAGTAATTTTAGGTAAGAGAATTGATAACTATCTTATTACTTAAGTTACTAAAGATTTAAGGTTACTTAATTTTTATTGATAGCATCGTAGCCTTTTTAATAACATCTAAAGGTTTTTTTTGGGTTACTTATTTAAGAAAATTGGTATTAATTACTTACTAAAGATGTAAGATATCAATTAAGAATATAATTAAGGTTGTTCAATTTGTTGATAGCATCATGCATCGGTCCTAAAACGTCTTTTTTAGACATTTAATAAAAAAATCATGTCACTCGATAAGTCTTGGTCCGAAAAACGTCTTTCTTTATGCATCTAATAAAGAACATGTCACTTGATATTTGATTAATAATACTATCTATGTAACAACACTGGATTAATTCTAACTAAATTTATCTAATTAAACATAAAAGTAATAATAAAATGCAATAGATGTAACATAAAATCAAGAAAAAATATTGTAAGTTTCTTTACAACTTTACCTTAATTGATGTTAAAAAATTTCGAAAGATTTAATTTGAGGTGAAAACGAATTAATTTTGCAAAAGAATAGGAAATCCAAAAATAGAATAAGAAGAAAAATCGAGGTTTCTATATTCCAAAAACGATACTTGCTGCATTCAATTAAAATAAAAAGCTGATTCTCATCCATTTCAAGAGCGTCATAGTTTGAAATTTTAGATAAGTTTCAATTGTTAAACCAATAAATTTTCCTACGTATCATGAATATTGATGAGAAGTTCTTCAAAAAAGGGTTTAGAAGAGAAAGAAAATAAGATGAAAAGAGAAAGGAAACAACCTTAAAAGTATTTATTATACCCTCCCCATTATGGATTAAATAGGATTAAGTGATTTTAATGGGATTTTTTTTGTACAAGTTAGAATATAGTAGTAGCATTCAAAAATTATTTGATAGCGAACATTATAGTTATTTTGATATAATCTTAAATAGTTTTAAGTAAGAAGATTCATAACCTTTTTTTATATATATAAAAAGTTACTAAAATCATCCAAGAGCACAATTAGGTTTGTAGAGAGCATTATAGCTATTTTAATACCTTTTATAATTTTTTTAGTAATTTTAGATTACAAGATTAATAACATTCATAATTGACGAAAATTATTAAAAGTAATAAAAATATAAGGTTACTGAATTTGTTGATAGGACTATAGCTTCTTTTTTTTTTTTTATAATCTTTGCAACCTTTTTTTACTAATCTTAGATATGAAAATTATACTCCTCATTAAATTGATAAAATGCTACTAAATTTATTAAAGATGTTAGGTTACTAAATTACCTTATACTATAAAAATGTTTATAACCTTTATAACTTTTTTAACAATCTAAAAGAAGAACATTGGCAAATGCCATTATTGATAAAAGGCTACTAAAATTACTAACAGTATAAGATTAATTACTGAATTTATTGATAACATTCAAAAATCTTTGATAACTTAAATAGCTTTTTAATGAACATTTGATGAGGAAATTGATAATCTTATTCTTATTCTTTTTTTTTTTTTGCATCAGAGATCGATAACCTTCTTAATTGATTAATGTTTAACTTTCGTTCTTAATAGCCCTGTCGTTTTTTTAGTAAATTCAAATAAGAAAATTGATAACCTTCCTTCATTATTGAAGATAACCATAATTGTATAATAATTTAAGTTTTTTTTGTTCGTTCAATGAGATTAATCATTTCAAATCTCTGTAAACTAAATGACCAGATTTTGATGAGTAATTAATCAAAATTTATGAAAATGAAAAGTACGTATGTGTGGAATATATGATTTATCAGTTATTAACATACGTTCAGCGCACGTGTTTTCACTAGTATATATATATACATGCACTTGAATAAATGAATTAATAGAAGATATAGTTAAATACCTGTTCACTGAAAAGTGGTAACTTATGTTGAGATCCGGATGTAGAGCTTTCACGTGAAAAACTAATTAGCTCCGGTAGATTCTCAAGTGTCAAACATTTTAATTCACGAAACTGAGCTTCATCTATATCGCCACTGATAGATTGGATATTCTGACAATTCGAAATTTGGAGATTCTTCAAACCTTCCATGTCATGCCGTAACCCATCCAATGCAGACCCGGCATCCTTCATGTCATCTAAACATAGATCTTCAGCTCTCTTCAACAACTTCTTAATTCCTTGATCTAAATGATGAATGCTTCTATCCAACTGGAGTCTCAATGTCTTCGAGTATTCATGCTTACCAGTCCAATGTTCCCATGACTTTCCAATGAAAATCTTGTAGCTTTTCAACTGATTCTCAGAGAACCACAAATCATTTGGCATAATAATCTTAGCAGCGGTAATGTGAATCTCTAACGTGGTCAAATGAGACAAATTCTTCAGTTCAGCAAGACTGGGATTGGTTCCATCCCTCTCTGCCTCCCACCCATTGAAACTGCCACCCATATATAACTCCTCTAAACTGGACAACTTTGATAAGAGGCCTGCTGGAATTTTCTTGAGTTCGGCGCAACCACTCAAATCTAATAACTTTAGATTAGTCAATTGCCCAATTTCTTCAGGCAGCTTTTCAATATCAGAAACCCAAAGGCTAAGGATCTCCAAATTCGTGAGCTCTCCAATAAGGGCAATATCTTCTAGCTTGCAACCATCCAGGCACAATGTCCGTAGATTTGTTAAAGCTCTAATTGATGAAGGAAGGGATGAAAAATGCATCCTAGTCAAATCTAAGACTTTAAGCTTTTTCATTTCCTCAAAAAAATTAGATGGTATTTCCACATTAGGATCCTTACTATGCATGTGGAAGAGAGTGAGCTCCGGACAATGCAACCCTTCAGGAAGCTTGCTATTTCTAATAGAAGCTTTGTATAGATCAATCATGTTGAGCTCCTCCATTCTCTTTCCTTCTGGCCAGCCTTGGAGAACATTCCCATGCTTCAATGCAAAAACATTTTTGTCCCTTACTGAAGCGATCCATAAGCCGGCATCACAAATAACGTCATGTATATCAACACGGTCATTGGAGTGACTATCTTGTAACAAACAAGAAGCTTTAAGGTCCCTTAACCGAGTCAACAATCTGTTTCGTGTGTCCTTTACTGTGGTGACACCAGAGAATAAACCCAAACCCATGCTATATTTCAGCAACTCTTGAATGTATGCATGATGACCTACCAGACTGCAGAGCAAGAACGTCTGTTTGTGCTCTTCTTCTAAACGGTCGTAGCTCAACTCTATTGCTTTATACACCATGTCCAGTGTCTTATCTAACTTTGTTGTGGAAGGACTTTGTAGTTTTTTCAAGGCATCTTCCCATACATATGAAGGTTCACCTTTTAAAGTCATTCCAACTGTTTTGATGGCAAGAGGCAATCCTGCACATTCATTAGCCACTTGCTTTGCTATGGGTTGCAAGTCAGGACTATCAATATTGTCCCCAGCTATCTTCTTGAGAAGGCACCAAGGTTCTTCTTTGTCTAAAACACAAATTTGAAAGGTTTTCTGAGCACTCATCTCCTTCTGTAGAACATCTTTACTTCTCGAAGTAAGCAATATTTGGCATCCTTTATCACCAACAGGAATTCCGAGATCATTTTCGAGATCTAGTTTCGCCCAAAGATCATCTAGAATAATAAGAATCTTCTTCTCTTGATCTTGCTTCAATCTTTGGCGCAACCGACTTGCCCTTACATTGCCACTCTTCTCCTCAAGTTTTAAACCCAGTGACTCTGCAATATAATCTTGAATTGTCTGAACGATAGGAGTCTGCTTTACCTCGACCATAATTACTGCATCAAATAATTGATCCTTTTTCGCTTGCCTTTGAACTTGTCTGACAAGGGTGGTCTTGCCCACACCAGGCATTCCGTACGCCCCTATTATGCCAACTGTAGTATCTTTCAATGCGTCCATGATTACGTTGAAAACCTCCTGTCTTGATTCAAAGGCCTCAAAGTCTTTAGCAGCTCCATCCTCAATGTCTTCTTCTGGAACATCCAATAATCCCACTGGTCTAGTTAATTGAGCTTCTTGGTTGATGAGATCTTTAAAACTATCGGCAACTTCTTCCGCTCCCGTGCTAAGCTGATAGCGGGAATGGATGGAGGGACACAAGCCGATGAAGCACTTGTTCTTCGCTTTGAATTTGAGAACTTCCACCGTTTTCAACTGTTGATCAATTTTCTCGTCCACCTTTTTGCACCAAAGTTGAACGTCATCTCGAATCGTCTGCACATCCCGTTTGGCAGCATCAACCTCTGCTTGCACACTTGTTCTTTTTGCTATCAGCGTCGCAAGTTTCTGCTCGAACTGCTCAACATTTTTCTTGTAGTTCCACACATATCTAATATACTGTTTAGCTTCTTGAAAGATGCCTTTTGCAACCTCCGAGGAAACGTTGGCAGCAAATCCAGTACCAATCTCCATCTTTTTTTTTTTCTGTGGGTAGGGGGTTTGACTTAACAACAAGTAAAGCAAATGACTGAATAAAACAGAGAGAACAGGGTGGTGGAGGAGCAGACTTGGGAATGAAAACAATAAGGAAAACTGGGAAAAAAAAAAGAAGAAGAAAAAGAAGCAATTATATTGGCTTGCTATTAAGCTAATCAGAACCACGAAGAGCAGAAAGTGGCTGAGGGGATGAAAATGATAAAGGTAACAAATAAGCAGAGAGAAATACAGAACAGGCACAGGGGAAAATAAGCCAAAGTTAAATTACTAAGAAAAAGAGCAGGACATATTGAAGTAGTTGAAAGGGATTTAGAAAAGTAAGGCTGAATTGATCATGAAAGGGAAATCAGTAAAGATTTTTTGGTTTTTTCTTTTTGCAAGAACGGAGATCAAGGCAATAAGGAAATGGCTATGGAGCTTTGGTTTCTGATGAAACATGACAATCCTTACCTTAAATAAACTAATCCATCGGTGTTCACATGAAATATGATAAACTAATTGTATCGTATGTATTTTCTTCTTTTTTTTTTGTCTTCCTTTGTGATGCGAATCATTCACAATCTCACATGCTCTTGTCCAATATTAAATTACTTACTATGTACTTAATATCATTTTCTTTTTTCTAGTTTCTATTGGTTAGTTAGAGATTTGAGCATGGAAGTAGCAGACAAATTCTGATCTCGAAATTCCAATATAAAACTAATTGGATTTGGTTAAATTAAACGCTCATTTCCATATCTTAAAAAGAAAAAAATACTATATATCAACCATAGTGATAGCATTAATAGTTGAGTCTAGTGTACAAATTGTTACTTTAAGGTTTCATTATTCAATTCGCCTACTAATTTTGTGTTCCCGGTTTCATTAGGTTCTAACAACCCAATTGTACCAGTACTACTTATAAACATATCAAAATTCGAATCCATTTAATGGTTAAGGTTATTGAAAAAACTATAATATTATCAACAAATTCAAAAAAAAAAACAATAGTACACTTAATAAGGGAAGAATTTGGCTTAGAAGAAAAGGAGAAGCAGATCTATTCTATACCAGATAAGTATCAATACGCAATGGAGGTTGATTCTATTTTTTTATGAATGAATGAATACATTCATATTTGTTCATCATTTAAAGGACCTATTCGTAAGAATTCTCTTTCATTCATTCTGTCTCTCTTTATTTTAGGGACTTAGTCTATTTATGTATAAAATATGCAATATTATTAAGACAATAAGACTATCAACAAATTCAATAATCTTACATAGTAATTTGAGTATCTCTTGTCTAACTTTTTACTATTAGTAATCTTACTAGATAGTCTTTCTTTATTAGTTTTTCATTTTAAGAAGTTCTTTATTATTTATTTTTGGTGCAAAGTCTTTATTTATTTATTTGATGAAAGTTTTTATGGGGTCGGGGCAGGCTGGCTTATGGCTGTCAGCTACTTGCTCCTCTTTGGTCAACTATATATAGTAAATTCTTGTTTTCCTACTATTTGCCAAAATTAAGTTATTTTATTTCATGTATTTTATCTCCTTAAATTTTTAATTGAGTATCGGAGTAGTTAAGTACTTAAGTTAGGGTTTGTTGGTTTATTAGTAATTTCTTATTAGTTTAAACATGATCAATAATAGTGCTTTGGAGCTAGCTTTTTGTTTAAAGGGAAAAAAAGAATTTACATGTGCAATTAGGATCAATTTGTTGAATTTGAATATCATATTAAAATTTGGTATAGTATTATATCCTATTTAATTAATCATTATTAGTTAATTTCTTAAATAGTTTAAACATGATCTAACTATTATAAGGGGACACCTCCGTAGTTAAAGTTTAGAAATTGTTGTGAGAGATCTCAGGTTCGAATTCTGAAATATGAGCGGGGTGGGATATTTATGAGAAAGAATAGGGTTATCATGTGTCGTGCTTTTAAAAATGGTCTAGGCATCTAGCTAGCATGATCTATCTTATACCTAACTACTAATTAAAAATGATAAATGCAGCGACAAGCAAAGTATGGTAATAAAATAAATAAAACAGAGATCAATGTAGCTTCATTAATTGGCAACTTGTTGATTTTATAATACAAAAATAAATAAAACAGAGATCAATGTAGCTTCATTAATTGGCAACTTGTTGATTTTATAATACAAAAATAAATAAAACAGAGATCAATGTAGCTTCATTAATTGGCAACTTGTTGATTTTATAATACAATTGTATAATTGTCATTATTTGGTTTTTAGAAACTTTTCCCATTCAAATTCAAATTAAGATAAAAATGGAGCGACCAGCAAGCATGGTAAAACAAATAAAACAGAGAACAAGGTAGCTTCATTAATTAGCAACGCAACTTGTTGATTTTACAATACAAATATACAATTGTAATTGTCATTATTTGGTTGTTAGAAACTGTTTCCATTCAAATTAAAAACCCCTTGCGCGTGCTATACTTAGATCGTCTCAAATCATTTCTTACTTTCTTAATGCATAAACTAGAATTGTCAATATAAACTTGGTTTAATGCTCAAATTCCCTCTAAATTTGCACAAAAAGGAAAATTTTCCTCTCAAAGTTTTATTGTCTGATTGTAACCTGACGTTAAAAAAAAAACATATACCTCATTTTGTCATGTTAACAAAATCATTATATTACAAAAGTGAAAATATGAGATAACAAAACCATTATATTACAAAAGTGAAAATATGAGCTAACATTAGGGGTGTAATTACGCATAAAAAAAATTTAGTAGGGAAATTATTCTTTTTGTGCAAGTTCAAGGAGGGAATTTGAACATCAAACCATATAAATTTATACAGACTCAACCCCTTTCTATCTTTTCTTTTTCCTTTTTTTCTAAAAAAACAATGTAAATTCTATAATATGAATCAAATTGACAAGCAAGGCCCGTTTTTTCATTTTCATTTTGGGTAGTTTTATGTAGAAAAAAAGAACAAATAGATAAGTTCAAACATTTTAGTCAAACAAAAAATGTAGACATATAATATATGGGTTTTTGGGCAGCACCCCGCCATCTTTTTTGTCTGATATAAAATGTTTTTTATTTTATTATGGCATCATTCATTATCAAGATGAAGCCATGAGCCATTACAAGTTGACAAACCAATTATATATATGTACCAAAAAATAAGGTATTGCTAAATAATGTCCCCTTTATACTAGCTATCACCCTCCTTTTTTACACTTGCTTTTTGCTTCATTTTCCTCTAAAACCTTCAAATTTAAAATCTCAAATTTTAAAGTCAATCACCAATGTGGAACAACCCGAGAACTCCGGAAATGGACGATAACTTGCCATCGACATCTAACGAGATAAGAAAAATGCAAATTTAACGAGTTATTGGGAGAATTGGGGCTGTTGACCTAGGGCGTCCCCATGGGGCGCCCCACCATGGGGGAGGCGTCCCCAGGGGCGCCTTGCCATGAGGACGCCTCCGCGTCTGGATCAATTTTTTTTTAAATAATTTAATATAATGATTTTTTATGATAATTATTATTAGTTAGGGTCGATATTAGTATTATTATTTATTATGTATTGTTACTATTGGGGCAATCAATATTTTTTTAAGTAATATTTTGTAATTAAATTTTGCAGGTTGGATTGGAAGATTTTGGTGGTGATGGTGTTGATTACAGTCCATTGTTCGTCACTGACCAAACTTTTGAAACCGATTCAGAAGCAATTCTCTGGTCCAAAAACATTGCAATTAGAAATTAATAATAATAATAATAATAATAATAATAATAAATTAATTAATTAAAAAAATACTTTGCCTGGCCTGGCGCCCTCTTGGGGCACCCTCTGCCATGGCCTGGCGCCCTCAGAAGGCGCCTCGAGTAGTTTTTTAATTAATTAATTAATTTTTTTATTTTTTTATTCAATCCTTTGCCTCTGCCACGAACAAAATTCGCGATGATTTGCTTCAAGATTGTTTTGAAAATTTGAGGTTTTAGTTTGAAGGTTTTAGACGATTTGAAATTGGAAAGTTTGAAGAGAATGAAGTCAAGTGCAAAAGTATCAAAAGGGGGTAGCTAGTAAAAAGGGGGCGGTATTTAGTAATTCAGAAAAAGAAACAACAAACATTCTAATCTATACTATATATAAAAGTACGAGTATTGTAAAACTTTTGAATCGCCATTATACCCTTATTTTTCAAACATATTTCTTAAATGTCATTGCTTAACTATTGTAGTTTTATTCTACTAAAAACTCTATTTTTTTAATTAAATCTAATATCTATATAATTACTGTATTTTTACCATTTTACTATTTTCCAATAAAAATTTGGATATATTAAAGTTTTTTAATATACTGTTTTATTCTATTAAAAACTCAATTTTCCTTTAATTAAATTCAATATTTTATAATTATTTTATTTTTACCATTTCAATTTAAAAATTTATTGTGATTGACATCTTCCTATTTGGTAGTTTAATGTTTTATGATTAAAATTTATTATTTCCCTAACGTGCAATTATTTTATTTGACTTATAATTAATTTTTTGCTTGATAAATGTAACTCCTGATGTGGATTAAATTTGTTGTTTTACTTTGTTAATATTTTTCTTTTGTGTGAGATAATTTCTTTTGTTACTTTGATAGTAGAACCCAATGTATATACAAATGTGCTCATCGGGTTGAATTTGGGTTATTTCAGTTTTGGGTTAAGGAAATTTTGGGTTATAAGGATTTGGTTAATTTTCGATTTCAGGAATTGGGTTGGGTTCCAATTGCTCAAATGTCAGATCATTTGTGTTTGGATCAATTTTGGTTCGTGTCTTTTTCGGTTTTAGGTCAGGTTCAGATCTTTTCAAATTCGGATCATTTAATAATTATAATTAACCCCGATTCGGGTAATTCTCTGCGGTCGGCTTCAATCTCCGATCTTGCTGCTTATTTATGTCTTGATCATTCCCTCTATCTTGCTGCATCTTAAGAGCTAAACAATTAAAAGGTTCTTGTTTTTTCGTTAATCAGAATCTGGATTTCGTGTGTTTTGCTTTTGGTATTGGGGTTCGGTGCATGCAGCTTATAAGGATGAGAGAAGCGTTTTAGATTTAGTGCAAGTAGTCAATTGAAAAAATACAATAAAAGGAAGTAGCAAAAAAAAATACAATAAAAGATGGATAAGCATGAAAAATAAATATGCTATATTTACCAAATAAAACAAAATTGCCAGGTTTGTATGGAATCAATGATAAAAGAATAAACATACACTATGTAATTATTATCCCTCAGTCTTATATTATCTGTCCCTTTTGAACTTTAATTAAAAAAAAATTATATAAAAAAAAATTTTAAAAATTATGTTTTGATTAAATTAAGTCTTAAATTTTTCAAAACATATTTTTTGAAAAATTGATTGTATATATATTTTTTGTAATTAAAAGTCAAATGCATGATTAGTTTGACTCAAAAGGGACAGATAATATGTGACGGAGGGAGTACTTAATTAGTATTACTAACTTTGCTCCCACTACTTGCTTCATATACCCTGGTCGCACTAACACTCTATTTTGTAGAATAGTTAGTTAGACTAGAAAAGTTTTTGAAGTGGGCTATTCACCCCTTTAGCACCACATATGGAACCAACAATACTCATATTCATACAATCCACCCCCAAATTCCATTCCATATTCCTTTTCTTCAAACCTTTGTGATCTATTCGGCCTTGTTCCCTATCCTTGCTTAGAATAAACAAGGATTAGAACCTATGAATTCCATGAATCCATCCAATCGTCTCAAGATTATTACGAAAGTGATGAAGAAGATTATTATGAAGGTAATTCTTTTTCATCACCTAATTATTATGTAGAAGGCTATATGCCATACGATCTTGGAACCAATAGAATCTGTGAATCCATCCAATCGTGTGTGAAGATGAAGGTAATTTTTCCATCAAACAATAATTAAGCTATAAAAGAGAATTAATAACATGTGATGCAACAATGTCCACTGGTAGCATTTCAATATCAGACCTTCGAAGGCTAAGGATTTCTAAATCCTTGGCTTCAGGAAACCTAATATATCCCAAATTAGACTCATCATTTAGGCGCAATACTTTTTGGGGACTTGAATATAGGCTAATTGATGAGGGAAAGGGAGAAAGTTTCATTTCCATATGAATCAAATCTATGTCTTGGAAAAAATCAGGTGGCACTTTGGTCGAGCGATCATCTTCGTCCCGGGTTATATGTAGGTTGGTTGTTTAATTTATAAGTTTCATCAGTTTCACCAAAACTAGCTAGAATAAAGATAAGTGCCCTATGAAAATCCCATCTTCAGAGTCAGAAAAGACGTTAGAGAGGGTTTTTAGAAAACAAATTCAATTTATTTTCCACCAACAGCAGGAAGACTTTTCCACCCCTTGGCCCTTGTATGGATTATAACAACAATCCAACTAGGACTTTTCCCCATTGTCTTGTCTCTCTCATTCATAATTTTTAATTTGCTAAATGGTAAACTGATTAAAGAACCATTGCTATCACTACTGGAGAATCCTGTCACAAAGGATTTATCATATCATATGAACCTTAATTAGTTAATTTATCTTAGAAGAGTGGAAGCAATATTTCAGTGGAAAATCTAATGCTGCTAGAATGATTTTGATTAATTGTAGGTAGATTGCATTTAATGCTAGTGCAATTTTATCACATCTATATATTGGTACTAGTAATTTGCCACGTGTTCCATATGTGGGGTTGAAGTTTTGATTGAAACATATTTTAAGTTACATATATTGTGTAATATAATGCCAATGATAATTTTGAAAAGATTAAATTTCTCTAAATTTTTTCAAATTATTGAGAATAATTTAATGAAAATTTTGTTTCATATTTTTTTGAATTAATTTTTAATTAAATCGAAACAAGATTTAAATGCTCATAAAAACAAATCCTTAAATAGAATATGCCTGAAATTTGATTAGATAATATATATACTTTAAGGAGTCTTGGCGTCAAATTTCATGCATAACTGAGTCGGGGACCCGGAACATGTTTTTAGCTAAAAACTCATGATGGTAAAAATGACCCGAATGATTTATCCTTAATTTTTGGCAAAAATACTCATAAATATAAATAATTCAACGCCAAAAGGATTGGAGGACTTTTCACGCTTTTAATATCGTTTTTCATATTTTTTCTGAATTAATTTCTAATTAAATCGAAACAAGAGTTAGATGCACATAAAAACAAATCCTTAAATCCAATGTGCCTAAGATTTGATTAGATGAATAAAGATATTTCAAGGAGTCTCGGTGCCAAAAATCATGCGAAATAGAGTCGTGGCCCCGGAACGCGTTTTTAGCCAAAAACCGTGATGGTTAGTACACGATTTCTGTTAAAATTTTACAAAAATTGACCCGAAAGATATTTCCTCAATTTTTGGTTAAAATTCTCATAAAAAATATATAATTAAACATAAAAAAGACTGAAGGGCTTTTAACGCTTCTAATATTGTTTTCCTGTTTTTTCAAATTAATTTCTAATTAAATTGAAACAAGATTCAGATGCTCGTAAAAACAAATTCTTAAATTTAATGTGGCTAAGATTTGGTTAGATGAATATAGATATTTCAAGGAGTTTTGACACAAAAAATCATGCAAAACTGATCCGGGCCCAGAACGCGGTTTTAGCCGAAAATCGTGATGATTAGTACACGATTTCGGCTAAAATTTTGCAAAATTTGACCCGAAAGATTTTTCCTCGATTTCTAGCGAAAATACTCAATAAAATATATATAATTCAACTTGAAAAGGATTGGAGGACTTTTCACGCTTTTAATATCGTTTTTCATATTTTTCTGAATTAATTTTTAATTAAATCGAAATAAGATTCAGATTCACATAAAAACAAATCCTTAAATTTAATACGCCTGAGATTTGATTAGATGAATAAAGATATTTTAAGGAGTCTCAGCGTCAAAAATCATGTAAAACAGAGCCGTGGCCATGGAACGCGTATTTAGCCAAAAACTGTGATGGTTAGTATACGATTTCGGCTAAAATTTTACAAAAATTGATCCGAAAGATATTTCCTCAATTTTTGGATAAAATACTCATAAAAAATATATAATTCGACATCAAAAAGATTGTAGGGCTTTTAACGCTTCTAATATTGTTTTTCTTATATTTTTTCAAATTAATTTCTTATTAAATCGAAATAAGATTCAGATGCTCGTAAAAACAAACCCTTAAATCTAATGTCGCTGAGATTTGGTTAGATGAATATAGATATTTCAAGGAGTTTTGGTACAAAAAATCATGCAAAATTGTGCCGGGCCCTGGAACGCGGTTTTAGCTGAAGAGGGTCAGTATATGATTTCGGCTAAAATTTTGCAAGAATTGACTCGAAATATTTTTACTCGATTTCTAGCGAAAATACTCATAAAAAATATATAATTCAACACCAAAAAAACTGAAAGCCTTTTTCATGATTTTAATATCGTTTTTCATATTTTTCTGAATTAATTTCTAATTAAATCGAAACAAGATTCAGATGCTCGTAAAAACAAATCCTTAAATTCAATGTGCCTGAGATTTGATTAGATGAATATAGATATTTCAAGGATTCTCGGCACCAAAAATCATGCAAAACTGAGTCGGGCCCCGGAATGCGTTTTTATTCGAAAACCGTGATGGTTAGTACAGGATTTCGGCTACAATTTTGTAAATATTTGACCCGAAAGATTTTTCCTGTCAATTTTTGCCTAAAATACTCATAAAATATATATAATCTAACGCCAAAAAGATTGGAGGACTTTTAACGCTTTTAATATCATTTTTCATATTTTTCTGAATTAATTTCTAGTTAAATCGAAATAAGATTCAGATGCTTATAAAAACAAATTCTTCAATCCAATGTAGCTGAGATTAGATTAAATGAATATGGATATCTCAAAGAGTCTTGGTGCCAAAAATCACGCAAAACTTAGCCGGGGCCGCGGAACGCGTTTTTAGCCAAAAACAGTGATTGATTATCACACGATTTGGGCTAGAAATTTGCAAAAATTGACTCGAAATTTATATCCTCAATTTTTATCCACAATACTCATAAAAATTATATAATTGAACGCCCGAAAGATTGAAGGGTTTTTCATGCTTCTAATTTCGTTTTTCCTATTATTTTCCGAATATTTCTAATTAAATCGAAACATGATTCAGATGCTTGTTTTACAAATCCTTAAATCCAATGTGGCTGAGATTTGATTAGATGAATGTAGATGTTTCAAGGAGTCTCGGCGCAAAAAATCATGCAACACTGAACCGAAACCCCGGAACACGTTTTTAGCCAAAAACCTTGATTTCGACTAACGTGCACGATTTCAGCTAATATTTTGAAAAAATTGACCGGAAATATTTTTTCTTAATTTTTCTCTAAAATACTTATAATATATATAATTCAACTCGAAAAAGATTTGAGGACTTTTCTCGCTTTTAATATTGTTTTTCATATTTTTCTGAATTAAATTCTAATTAAATCAAAACAAGATTCAGATACTCGTAAAACGAAATCCTTAAATGCAATGTGGCTGAGATTTAATATAGATATTTCGAGGAGTCTCGATGCCAAAAATCATGTAAAACTAAGTTAGGGCTCCGAAACGCATTTTTAACAAAAACCGTGTTGGTTAGTAGACGATTTAGCCTAAAATTTTACAAAAAGTGACCACAAAAATATTCTCTCAATTTTTAGCCACAATACTTAAAAAAATATATAATTCAACTC
This sequence comes from Corchorus olitorius, assembly GCA_001974825.2. Taxonomy (NCBI): domain Eukaryota; kingdom Viridiplantae; phylum Streptophyta; class Magnoliopsida; order Malvales; family Malvaceae; genus Corchorus; species Corchorus olitorius. The sequence goes on from AWUE01015197.1 coordinate 50,029, forward strand.
CAAATAAATTCAAAGACTTTTCACGCTTCTGATATCGTTTATCCTATTTTTTCTGAATTAATTTCTAATTAAAACGAAACATGATTCAGATGTTTGTAAAAACAATTGTTGAGATTTGGTTAGATGAATATAGATATTTCAAGGAATCTCGGTCCTTGGCATAGCAAACTTTAATCTTGACAACCCCTGCATAGGACCAATTTTTTTTAAACATGTAAAGTATTAAACTAATTTTTTTTCTTAATGCCCATAATTTATTTAAATTAAATAAATATGAATTATAAATAAAAAGTATTCCAAATAATTATGGGTAGTAAATTATTATAATTATATTTTGTATTTACAATATCTTTATATAATTAAAATAAAAAGTTTTTTGACTATAAATAATGATATTATAATTAAATATATTATAATCTAAAAATAATTATTAGAAGTAAATTATTAATTACAATTATAATGGATTATCAATATCTTTCCATAATTTAAAAATTTTAAATATTGGATTTGCAATATCTTTCCATAATTAATAAAAAGTTGAATTAAACCAACAAGGGGTTGGATCAAGTGGTAAGCGGCTTGTTCCAGCTTAAGCAGGTCTCAGGTTCGAGACCTTGCGTACGCAGCTGCCCCTGTTGGGAGACTCACCCACCATAACCAGGTGCGCGACGCGGGTCGGATCCGGATTAGTCAGGGCAAAGCCCTGGATACCGGATGGGATACCAAAAAAAAATAAAAAGTTGAATTAAAAAAATCATCTAAAAAAAAGTTAAATGACTAAAAAGAATACTTATTAAAAAAATTATTATACTATAATGCTAAGGGTATTTATGAAATTTCCTAATTAAAATTTCTGAGTTGGTGATTTTATATAGTAGTAAGATAGTAAGATAGTAAGATAGGAACGAAAATCCTCTGCTCCAATTTTGGTGCCCCACTTGTGCCCCATCCATCAAATAATGACACGTGTCCCTTTTCATTTTTTAATGTTATTCCTTGTTTTCGTAATTAAATTAAATTTTATATTTTCATTCTAAAACCCTATGGGGAATGTATTAAAATTTAGAACTAACCCTTATATATAATTATTTATTGTTAATTTGGGGCTAAACCTGGTGTTTATGTGGGTTTCTTATTTTATTTTCTTGTATAAATATTACTTGTTAAAACTTAAAAACAAATAAGGTATAACATAAGGGACATGTGGCATGATTTGATGAATGGGCATGAAGTGAGGCACAGAACTTGGGGCAGGGGATTTCCATTCGGAAAGTATAGGATATTGGGTAAATTCATGCTAAGTAAAATAAATTTTATTACAGAAAAAGAGTAAGGGATGCTCGAATTTCCTCTAATTTCTCTCCTTTGTATCTGGAAACAACTTGGCGACGATTAGAACAGTTAAGGCATCAACTCCACAGAAATGGAACAGTTTAGTTCAATTGTCTATTGTAAGTCATGTCGGTTTGGTTACTGAAATTGAATGTGTTAGTAATAATCCAAGAAGGGGACCAATAATTGACTAAAGTCACCAGGCTTTTTGCTCGTGCTTTGTTATTGGAAATATCTGACAAAAATCATGGACATGTTTAGGATCGATCTCTTGTTAAAAGCAAGGGTAAAAGGACAATAAATTTCTCTTAGAAAATTTGTTCCATCATGTTCAGATCATTGAAACCCAATGCTGTTTTTTCTTCAACTAATTGTACTCCCTTGGCTCTCTTTTTTTTCCTCCTGAAAAGATTTGTTAATAGAAAACTGGATATGAAGTTCCCCATAGAGAAAAGCATATGAAAAAGAAAAAAAAACAAGAAAATCATAAGAATTATTAAGAATAAAACCTGGAACAATGAATCCCAAATTCAAGTATTGAAACAGCTAGCAGCTCTGTTCAATCCAGTCCATCCTTATGCAAGGGAGTCAGCCTCAAAATAATTAGCTCTTCGATATGATGAATAGCAAAGCGATATAGAGCTCAATTATTTATATACAATTGTACAGTACCCTTGATTCTTGATGAGCTCAATTATGTCCTCAGGGATAATATGTAACTTGTCTGTCCTTAATATTTCTAGACAGGGGAATGCCTCCTGACCAATTGGGAACCAAAAAGAGAAATCATTATGGAGGATGCCATTGCCATGTTCAGATTTATCCTCTATTAAATCTCAGATTTTTAGTTGTAAAAGAATAAAATCTGATGTCCAATTCACAGTGATAAAAGTTGTGAACATGCTTAATTAGTTTGGTTAATTTTTGTTTCCGGCCTCCTTATTATCGTTGTTTCCGGACATGGTTTCTTAGCTTCTGTAGCAAAACTACAAAAGCCATTCCAACATGGAAAATTCCATCCATACTATTGGATATTTATTCAAATCATCTCCCATTCAACTTCAAAGTTGTTATTAATTAAGTAGGTATTCAATTCTAGTATGTTTCAATTTTTAGATTGTTAGGATTTTGACTCAAATCCTAGTTAGATTTGGATTTGAATTTTTTTATGGGTATTGATTGGTGGAAAAAAGACTTGGTAATCAAGAATCCTAGTAGGAAAGGGAATCCTGGAGGCCAAGTTTGTGTTAATATAAATAGAGAGTTTCTCTATATAATTTTTATGCTTGGAGAAAAAATGTAGTCTAAGGGTTAGATTTGGGTGGAGACACACCCCATAGGACAAAAGGATGGTCCTTATGGGTGTGTGTGTGATTGTTTGCTGTGGTGTTTGCTTTGATAGATGTGATTGTTAGTTTGTAGAGATCGAGCGAGAGTGCTCAAGATTGTTTGGGTTTGGTTTAGAATTGATTGTTAGATTGGGTTGAGGGATTGAGTGAGAGTTATTGATAATTATGTGTTGATGTTATTTTCTATAACTAGTGGATTTCTCTTCTCCGTGGATGTAGGTAAGTTCAGTGCTGAACCACGTAAATTCATTTGTCTTGTGTAGATGATTATTATTTTAGTTGCTTCCGCTTACATGATTAATTTGGTAAATTATAGTTTGGGATATCCGGGTTACAACATAGATATCATCATTCCTGGAATTGTTAGTTAATAGTGAAAGCTAGATACAATACTGATATCTTTGGAGTGAAGATTTGGCACTCTTTTGCCATTAGCAACATTAACTTCCATTTATAGAAGTTTATGGATACTCACAAAATAGATCTTTCAAATGAGTAGACTCCAAAATACTATAAAACATCTGATTACAACAAAAGGGAAATGCAAAAAACTCATTTACATAATAAATTTAAGTCTTCAACTAGGAATATAACACAGAAAATTCAAGAATAAAGGAAAAAGTAGTGAAAATATAGTCTTTTGGAATCAACTAAAGCCTCTCTTGTTCATCATCCGCTTCCTCCATCATCTTAAGTACAATAATAATAACTATAATAATCATCTTCATCTTCACCAACAAATTTTACTCCTTGATAGTTGGTGAGCTCCAATATCTCCTTAGCGCCGTCCTGGTCTGTCTTTAATTTTTTTAGACAGGGGAATGTCTCCTGACCAAGTAAGAAATACATTATCAAAAACAAGGAGCTTCCAGAAAAAGAATAAAAAAAACAAGGAGCTTCAACCGGCCAAGGATGTAAGAATATAAGTTATAGCAAGTTGAAACCCTTATGATTTTTTCAGCCAAATTTTCATTAGATGAACAATATAAAAGGTCTAAATTAATACCCCACCCCATCAATTACTTATAGAAACAGAGCTAAATGCATGAGAAACTAAGCTCTTTGACTCAACAATGTATGGATGACAACCGTCGAATTCAGCTCAAAAAGTTACTTGTCATGAAGATGCATTAATGAAAAATTTGTTCACATAATCTGGACTCAATCAACAATTTTTGCAGAATATATATGTATACTTCGTATGATTTGGCTATAGTTTTTATGGGTTCATAACATACCTTACTGAACCAAAAAAGGGGTTGTTCAGATGGAATATGAAGTGCTTGACTATTAATTTCCTGAGCAAATATTTTGACATTGGTGCATCCATTCACAATCAGTTTCTTCAATGATGGCCATTGTGTGGTATGCATGATAGGATAGAAACTCTTTAGTTTGGACAGCGACTCAAGTTTCAGCCATCTCACTCTAGAAAACACAAACTTGGGAGATGATTCAGTTGAATGAAAAGGTTCAATGATGGATTCTAAGTCATCACAACGTGATATCTCCATAAGATTTAGTTTTTGAAGCCTATCCACCATACTAGATGGGAAAATACTTGAAAGCCCATCACATTTCTCCAACTTCAAGTGCTTTAGTTTGGCAAATGAATTGGGGGTGAGTTTGTCGTGCCACATTTTCTTCCATTTGAACTGACGTAAGATTTCCAATTTTTGTAACGTAGGAAATGCCACCTAAAAAATTGAATTGGTCTTTGTTAACAACCAAATATTGTCACGGAGACAAATAGAGAGAAGAATCTAGTTATAGATAAGAAATAGTTATAGATAAGAAACATGAACAAAAGCAAGAAGCATATATATAAGATGAGTTAGTGCTGCTAGCTAGAAACAAAAAAAAAAGTTAGGATGAGGTTAAGTATTACCTTTCTGATCCCACTATGCCAAGGGTACTACCTATATTCAATGGTGGTGTGTCATTTTTAAATAAGTAGTAGTGCCTTTTACTAGTGAGGGTTTAGGTAGTACTCAAACCATTTCTAAAAATAATTATGCTTCTTCCATTGGTCAACATAGCTTTCATTTCTTTCTAATCCATGAAATCAATTAGTACGCATTGCCTTGTCTATCTATATTAAAATTGAAATCAATTTCATTTTTCTTCGAAGAAATAAAACTCTAATACCACAGCTGATATACTAGCGCTAATCCACTAAATATTCAATTTGGGTCTAAAAATTTGTCATTTTACTCGATTTAGGTCTAAAAAATCTAATTGCAACGTTTTAGGTATAAACTTTTGAAGAATGATCAAATAAGGTTTAAATTAACTTTCTCTTAATCTAGCCTTTTCCTACCAAAAAAAAAAAGGTTTAAATTGGATGGAAGAGGACAAGGCTATGCGTACTACCCCTAGGAATACTACTCTTGTATACTACCATTTATAACCGTTGGATGTGGGTTTGATTTGAATAACAATCTTTGGATATAGGTAGTGTAGCAAAGTAGTGTGGTTTATGGTAGTACAAATAACTTTACCGTTTTAGTATATTTTCTAAAGATTAAACACCCCATAATTGGTGGATTAGGATTTTAATTTTTATTTCCTTAAAGATTAAAAATCTATAATTGATTTCAGAAATTCCATATATAATTTATGAAGGGTATATATTTATTTTTTAAGATATACAATTTATTTTTAAGGAATATAATTATTTTTTTAAGATATATAATTTATTTTTTAAAGGAATAAATTTATTTTAAAGGCATATATGTAATTTTCAATCAATAGCTTTTTTTTTTTTTTTTTTGAAATTTCAATCAATAGTTTTTTAGTTTGTACTTTTATACAGAGGGTAGATAGATAGCTAGAGGTGACTAAAAACAAAAAAAATAGAGAAGCTTGCCCTACCAACTAATTAAGCACACATAGAAAAGGGATTAATATTAATGGAAAAAATGGAAGAAAAGAGTTTTAAGTACCTTATCATTGAAGAGACAAAGAACATCAACGTTTGGATCAACTTGACCTTCATATCCAATCACGAAATTAGAGACAAACGTTGTGAATTCAGGGCAGTTTTCGATTCGAAGGTCATGCAACATAGGAAACACAATGGAATCTCCATAGCAGAATCTCAGGAGTTTAGGAAGACTATTTAGCTCCATCGTACCTAATTTAGGGAACGCCTTGATAATTATTCCCCCTTCTTCTGCTACAAATTTATCCATTACCATTACTTCTTTCACATTGTCACAGTCGGAAATAATTAATTGCTCCAAACGCACAAAATTTTCGGCCATCGATAAAGGGAATACATAATTTAAAAAGTTACAGCCTTCCAGCTTCAAAATTTTCAAATTCAGAAAATAACAAGACTTTCCCAGTGTTTGGTCGTGCCACAATCTTTGAAGCTTATCTGAAGGCAGAATAGTCTTCTTCATGAATGGAGACAACTGTAAGACCCCCAAGCTCGGAAGCTCAACCTGCAATTATATAATATTCATTTTTTTTTCTTCTCTTTTAGAAATTAAAGAAACCAAATTAAATTCCATTGTATTGATACCCAAACATTTGGCTTTGGGGTTAGTACTGCATGATTCTTTTATTTTATTTTGGGTAAAATTATAGTGCATGATTGGCTTCATAAATAGTATTCATTGCTATGTAGTACAAATAAATAATTAAAGCATGTTTCAAAACTAGGTAGATCATGCCAGTAAAACTCACAAGGACAGTCATAAATCTAGCTAGTGAATTTGAAGGGAAAGATAATAAAATATATGCAAGAAAAAAAAAAGACATGAAGTATATATTTATTATTGTTATGTGATTCACATGTGAGGGAACATCCCACATCATGAAGAGATGGGTTGTTAGAGGCCCTTATATACATGAAAGACCCAAGAAACAATTAGTCTAGCCTTTTGGGTTCAGGTTGGTGTCCGACATGTATATGGGCTACTCAGTGGGCCTTGGGGTTCCTCTCCCAACAAGTGGTATCAGAGCTCGGTTAGACTCGATCGATGTGGCCCATGAGCACGGTAAACCTGGTGTCCGTCCCCGCCAGGGGTGTGCGATTGTGGAGTGTTGTGTTTGCACTCTACGGGTTAAGTCTTGGATGGCCGGTAATTGGCTTAAGATTTGACGGGTTGGGCCGCACGGGTGAGAGACCCGACTCACAAGTGAATCGGGGGAGATTGTTAAGGGATTCACATGTGAGGGAACATCTTAAGACTTGACGGGTTGGGCCGCACGGGGGAGAGACCCGACTCACAAGTGAATCGGGGGTTGGGCCGCACGGGGGAGAGACCCGACTCACAAGTGAATCGGGGGAGATTGTTAAGGGATTCACATGTGAGGGAACATCTCACATCATGAAGAGATGGGTTGGTTGGTGTCCGACATGTATATGGGCTACTACTCGGTGGGTCTTGCTGGAGCAGACAAGACCCGGGTTCCTCTCCCAACAATTATTAAATAAGATGAGACAAACAAAGGTTTTTTATAGATATGCAACCTTTGCTCTAAAAGTAAAAATCAATGAGACAGAATATTCATAACTAAAATTAGGATAAACTAACCTTGTCATTGAAAAATGGTGCAACAAAGGCATCTGCAACTCTCGACACAAGATTTCCAGCTCCATCAATTTTCTCTATTATAATTTGCTCCCTTGAAATTGTATATGCGAATGCAAACATCTGGGGACAATCCTTTACAGTAATCCTTGTCAAAGATTTACATTGCAGCATTTTACTTCCTTTGTAGAAACTTGTGATGTTCGAGCAAGACTCAAGAGTTATGGATGTCAGACGAGGGAATGAAATTGTTAAGACTTCTTCATCCGGTCCTTCATCAATCATTATATGTTCCATCAATTTTGCATCTTTTACTTTCAAGTCTTGGAGTTGTGGGAGGTCCATAGCCATGGAAATTGTAAGTAGGCACGTCAAGGTGCTACAATCACAAATTTCTAAGAATTTAAGGCTTTTGAAATCGAAATTTTCTCGAGGATTCTGCCTCCAGATCTCGATTAGCTCAAAATTTGAAGATTCGGATAACTTCAAATGCTTACTGTATCCAACCTAATAAATCCAATAAATTGCAAAATTGAAGAATATATGGTTAGAAATGCACACAAGCAAACCAAAATTGAAAATCGTTAATTAGGAGCATATATCCACGAATAAATAAAATTAGTAAGTACAGTAGAGAAATATAATGCCCTTTTTTTTGCCCTGAACTTGTACGGTTTTGACGTTTAGCCTCTTAAACTTTAATTTTGGACATGTTGCCCATAAAAACTTGCAATTTGGAACCATTTTAGTCCCTCTCAAACGGTATTGCTAACGTGGCAATGCCACGTCGGACCAAAATGCCACGTGCATGGTAAGGCCACATCAGACCAAGATGCTGACGTGCATTGCCACATCAGCAATATAGTTTGAGAGAGATCCAGATTACAAGTTCAGAGGACAAAACGTCTAAAATTAAAGCTTAGGGGCCAAAACATCAAAATCATACTAGTTTAGGGGGCAAAAGGGTATTAAGTCAATATGATAAATTGAAAACCTACGTACATACCTCTTCCATAAACATCTGCTTAATAGTGTTCTCAAGGTTGTCATCTGAACGTACTTCATTTACTCTTCGGGTAAATTTCACTCCCTTCAGCATTGGTGTGCTTGATTTTTTTTGGGAAAATCTCATCATATATTGGCATTCTCTGACCATTACCTCTTTCAAGGAATGAAACTCAAAGGCAACAGACCCCGAGCAAAAGCATAACAGGCTTGGCAGTTCTCCAAGTTCCAAAATTTCCAAATCCGCAAAAGTGATAACTTCTTTCACATCTTGTCTCTCACAAGCTACGATTTCTCGTATCATCTGGCAACAAAAGATGCCCATTCTTGTGAGACGTGTCATGCTTTTAGCAGTTGGGTGTGTTATCAACGTTTTAAGTCCATCACAGCTAATAACTTGCAAATCCGTCAAATTTTCAAATGACACGGTGGATGGCACTAGACTCTCCAGTTTAGGGCATTCCCGCACATGTAGAGTTGTCAGGTTATTAAATAGTGAGCTGGGTTGGAATTGTCCAAGCAATATCTCTCTCAAATTCGCATTCGTCTCCAATTCCAGTTTTTGTAAGGAAGGAAATATTGTATGATCCTATAGTATGTATAGCAGAAGGACTTGTTAAAAAAATAAACAATTAGATGGGCTAGCTATATATAAACAAGCTCATATCTATATATATACGATCCAGAAGAACTTTGGATTTATTTATAAAAATATATGATAGGATGATAGATATTATTATTAATTCACCAAAAAAAGATAGATATTATTAAATTAGGATAAAATAGTATTATGTTAATAATTATTTTAGGGGTTAAAATGAAAAATGATCAAAATAGGTAGTTATCTGGATCCTTATGAATGTAGATGGGATCTTTTTATTAAATTTGATGGTAGTAATTAAATTAAATTATATTATATATAACTATAAATTCCACCTTAATATTTCTATATTTCTTTATGAGAGGGATCAACTTATGTAAAAAAATTTGTTTTACACAAATATAATGCATAAAACATGTAGTTAAATATTTTCAATTAACTTCAACTTTAACATTCATGATCTATGTGAGTAGAATTTAGAATTCAACAATTGAATTTTTTCTAAAGAATATAAAAAGGTGAAAAAGTGGGTAACTTTACATTGTTAGTAAGTGGATCTCTTTATTTATAAATAGAAAGGAATTTACAATACAAAATTAAAAGAAAATCTCAAATGTCATATAAATATAAGCTCAAAATTTAAAGTTTGTTAAATAAATAAATAATTAATGAATGAATTTTTTTTTCAAAATCACAAATCGGAAATCTGTTGTATTTATTTATTTATTTATTTACTTTTTACATTTTGAGATAATTAATTAGTTAATCTTATAAAAGGAGAAAGCTGCTGAGCGTTGACTACCGAACTGATTGGACTCATTGGATGCTGTTCTCTTTTTTCTAATTTTACAAATTTTGACATTTTTTTTAAAGACAAAAGCGAAATTTATTAGCTAAAGAAGACAGTCCAAACACAGTAGCTCCAAGCAAGCACCGCCAACAACAAGAAAACCAAACAAAACAAAAACAGTCCCGAAAGAACCAAAAACAAAAGGTTAAATAAAAGTAGCAATATGGCAAGGTGTGATCAATTCAATTTTTAACTACCTCGTCATCCATCAACCCCAAACCTTTCCTCCATGCTCAAAACCGAATTGAAGTCCACTTTTTACAAATTTTGACATAGAGATATAATTTGCATTTTGTTTCAATTTTCAAAAAGAAAAAGAAAAGAAAAGGAAAAAGAAAAAGAAAAGAAAAGAGAAAAGAGAAATAGATTAGGAAGATATTTTATTATACTAGTAATTTGCCATGTGTTTCACA
>AWUE01015199.1:0-12466 GCA_001974825.2 Corchorus olitorius
CACCAAAAAGATTGGAGGACTTTTTCACGCTTTTAATATCATTTTTTCATATTTTTCTTAATTAAATTTCTAATTAAATCGAAACAAGATTCAGATGCTTGTAAAAACAAATCCTTAAATGCAATGTGGCTAAGATTTTATTAGATGAATATAGATATTTCAAGGAGTGACGGCGCCAAAAATCATGCAAAACTGAGCCGGGGCCCCGAAACGCGTTTTTAAACAAAAAACATGATGATTAGTACACGTTTTTGGCTAAAATTTTCCAAAAAAATGGCATGAAATTTTTTTCCATAATTTTTGGATAATAAATACTCATAAAATATATATAATTTAATGCCAAATAGATTGGAGGACTTTTCACGCTTTTAATATCGTTTTTCATATTTTTCTGAATTAAGTTCTAATTAAATCGAAACAAGATTAATCAGATGCTTGTAAAAACAAATTCTTAAATCCAATGTGGCTGAGATATGATTAGATGAATATGAATATCTCAAGGAGTCTTGCCACCAAAAATCATGCAAAACTGAGCCGGTGCCCCAAAACTCTTTTTTAGCCAAAAACTGTGATTGTTATTACACGATTTTGGCTAAAATTTTGTAAAAATTGACCCGAAATATATTTCCTCAGTTTTTGGCTAAAATAGTCATCAAATATATATAATTCAACGTCAAAAAGATTGAAAGGCTTTTGACATTTCAAATATCTTTTTCCTATTTTTTCCAAATTAATCTCTAATTAAATCGAAACAAGATTCAGATGCTCGTAAAAACAAATCCTTAAATCCAATGTGGCTGAGATTTGATTAGATGAATATAGATATTTCAAGTTGTCTCGGAGCCAAAAAATCTTGCAAAATTGTGTCGGGTCCTTGGAACGCGTTTTTAGCCAAAAATCGTGATGATTTATTAGTACACGATTTCGGCTAAAATTTGGCAAAAATTGACACGAAAGATTTCTCCTCAATTTTTGGCTAAAATACTCATAAAAATATATAATTCAATGTCAAAAAGATTGGGGGGCTTTTTATGCTTTTAATATCGTATTTCTTATTTTTTCTAAATTAATTTATAATTAAATCGAAACAAGATTCAGATCTTCGTAAAACAAATTCTTAAATCCAATATTGCTGAGATTTGGTTAAATGATGTAAAGTATTAGACCAATTTTTTTGGAAAGACTATTGAAGCACTGCTTTGAAAAATCACCCAATTATAATTGTCGAAAACTTGCCAAACGAAAGTGCACCAGCAATTTTTTTTCCTTGGCATAGGAAACTTTAATCTCGACAACCTCGGCATAAGACCAATTTTTTTAAACATGTAAAGTATTAAACTAATTTTTTCCCTCAATGGCTAATGCCCATAATTTATTTAATTAAATAAATATAGATTATAAATAAAAAGTATTCCAAATAATTATGGGGAGTACATTATTATAATTATATTTCTTATTTACAATATCTTTACATAATTAAAATAAAAAGTTTAATGACTATAAATAATAATATTATAATTAAATATACTATAATCTAAAAGTAATTATTAGAAGTAAATTATTAATTACAATTATAGTGGATTACTAATATCTTTCTATAATTTAAAAAATTTAAATATTGGATTTACAATATCTTTCCATAATTAATAAAAAATTGAATTAATCATCTAAAAAAAATAAAAAAAAAGTTAAATGACTAAAAAGAATACTTATTAAAAAATTATTATACTATAATACTAAGGGTATTAATGAAATTTCCCAATTAGAATTTTTGAGTTCGTGATTTTATATAGTATATATTAAGATATATTTATTTATTTTAGATTTTTTATCATATCCTAATCTTTTGAATTGTTTTATTAAATTCATTTAATTTGCAAATTAAGTTTATATATTGTCATATATATATATATATTGGTGATTTTCCTTTTTTTTTTGAACAAAATATATTGGTAATTTTCTTAATATCGTAATTATTATGAATATAAAATAATATATACTATTAAAAAAAATTCAATTAAAGTTCAAATTCGCACGCACGTGCTCTGCATGTGATAAAGAAATTAGGATAAATTGGAAGCATTTTACTACAACATTGGATGTAAAACATACCTTAGTGGTCCAGAAGAGGGGTTGGATGTGAAGTTGTGTTTCTTCTCCTTGTCCAATATTCCTATCTTTCAACTTCTCATCATATTCAGCAGCAAATATCTCCACATCGTAACATTCTCTTACCTTTATATATTCCAATGATGGCCATTTTGTAGTATGCATCTTGCGGTACAAACTCTTTAAGTTGGGTAGCTTATAAAGTTCCAAGTATGTAAGCTGAGGAAATTCAAACTGAGGGATATTGGTTGTCACAACATTATTTGACTCCCTACCACCTTCAATTATTTCTTCAACTGAATCACAAGATGATACCTCCAATCTTCTTAGCTTTTGCAGTCTTCTCGACATATTGAATGGGAAAATACTCAGAAACTTTTTGCAGTCATAAACCTCAAGATCTTCTAATTTGCAAAAGCTATCTGCAGCTTGTTGGTCATCCCAAATCCTCTTCAAGTCCTTGAGACAACTTATTTGCAGAGTCTTTAACACAGGTAATGCCACCTATATGCATATTATTTGTTTTTGTAATAATAATTAATAGCTAGGAAAAAAATGGTGATTGAGATATGTAAGATACATGGTAAGAGAAAAAAAAAAGAGAACCAAAAATAGGCATTGAGCCCCCAATTTTAGTTTGTCGAGTCTAGCTAATTAATGTGTTCAAAAGATTTAAGTAAAAGATTCTGATAAAACTATAACTTAATTAATTGATTATATAGGGTGCCTCTTTGAATATTAAAGAGTTGTACTAATAATTATCGTAATAGAATATATATATATATCTTCTTCACAGGCTTATTTAAATAGTAGTAATATGCTGCATATGGTAAATAAGAAATATGCTTTAATTTGGGGAGTTATATATTTAGAAAAACTAGCTAGAATAGATTTGTGGCACAGAGATAAATTACCTTTTCATTGAAGAGAGGTAAAAAATCAATCTCCGATTTGTTTTCTTCACCAATATGATGATGATTTTCATATCCCATTATAGAATCAGAGACGAACGTCTTGAATTCATAACAGCTCCCAATTTTAAGAGTTTTCAAGGAGGATAATTTAAAATGATTTTTTCCGCTGCAGAATCTCTTCAGCTTGCTGAGATTAGAGAGCTCCAAAGCTTCAAGGTTTGGGAATAAAACCTCTTCAACATTTCCCTCCGTTGATATTATTATGTCTCTTAAGCTGTCGCATTTAACAACCACAAAGTGTTGGAGATGCACTAGACTTGTAGCCGTTGAAGCTGAGAATAGGTATTTCAAGTTGTGACAACGGGCGATGATCAATGTTGTCAAGCAAGGGTTCACCATCTACAATAATCAAGTAGCAGTACTATTAATTAGAACCATCTCATCACTATATATATACTATTCTCAAATCAAAGAATACAAATGCATCAACTTAAATACTACAAATAGTTTACAAAGGTTCACTCCAATTTTATTTTATTTTTGCTACTCATGAACATGATATTGAAATGAGCTACACCAAAGGAGGTAACTCCAATTATATTTTTCTCACTCCAATTTTATAATTACAAGCATAATATTGGCCACATCATCCATATTGGCATGTGGCATGATGGTTTAGCCAAGCCATTATTGTCCATCGTTAACTTATAACAGTTCGGTATTCAACTTATTTGCGTGGTCAATTAACTAATTATAGCGAATGGACGATAAAGCACATTGAATTTTATAAACATATAATATTACTATAAGATTATGTTTGATTCGTGGTATCTAAAGTATCATGGGTAATGTTATTCACATTATTTTCCTAAAAATACTATTTTAGTGGGAAAGTATAATTTTTATTTTTGTGGGAATAAGATTACCATGTTTTGTTAACGTGAGAAAATTATTAAATTTTGAAAATAGAAGAGAAAGACAAGGGAAAAAAAGTAACACTTTCCTGGGAAAGTTAACTTTCCCACCCTTTTAGATGGAAATGACATTCCCACCACTTTCCCACTTGAGTAGTAAAGTGATGAGAATAACATTCCCACTTAAAGTTAGATTCTTCCAACCAAACATGGGAAAGTTATTTTCCCTATCTAACTTACCACACTTTCCCACTAACCAAACGCAACCTAAGCGGGTTAGCTTTTGCTTACGCTCCAGGCAATGTTTTTAAACTTGGACCTGGATTTAAAACCCGTTGAACCTGGGTTTATTAATGAACATGTTATAACTCTTAAACACATAGGAGAAAAGATAAAATTGGGTAATTATCTATATCCTAAAAAAAAGTAGATTGGGGTTTTTAGTAAATTTGGTGGGGTATACAAATAATATATAGTATAGTATGTGTGTGTGTGTGTCTATATATATATTAAAAAAAAATTATACCATCTACTGTCAGTAGAGGTGCTCATGGGTCGGATCGGGCTGGGTTTTTACAAAATAATTGTACAATATATGCTTGCCCAAGATCGGCCCGAAGAATGGGTCTCAATTTTTGTCCAAGGTCCGCCCATATTTTTTAACACATGTCCAAGACTCGCACAAGCCCGTCCATATTTATTTTTAAAATAAAATAATAATTAGAATTTTTAATAAAAAATAAAATTTAAACATTAAAATTTATATATAATCTAATAATAAATTTAATCAAAATAAATTGTGATAAAAAGATTAAATTTTAATAAAGTTTATAAGTTCTAATTAATGTATACTAATAAATTATTCAATTTTATTATGTATAAATATAATTATTTAATTATATTATATTATTTATATATAATACGGGTCGGCCGTGCCGGGCTCGGGCCTAAAGCACCAAAACCAAGACCCGGCCCATTTTTTAATCGGGCGCTATTTCTTTGTCCGAGGCCCGTTTTTCGAGCCCAAAATTTATGGCAAAGCCCTCCCATTTTCCGGGCGTGCCTTCGAGCTTGGGCGGGTAGCCCGGCCCTCCAGCAGGTCTAACTGTCAATGGTATTGAGCAGACTTCATAAAAAGGGTTAAAGAATTGACATGTATCATTTTAATGTGTGTTTGATAGCGCTTTTTACATGTGACCACAATGATCTAATCACTATGTAATCTATTCACCAAGGTGAATATAATTAATAGTGATATATTAAATCACCATGTTTCGTGTGACAATAGCAATTCATGGTGATTTATATAACCAATGTTTTCTATAAATAGAAAAAAATAATTAATATGAAACTACCAAATTAACTTTATTTTAACTACCAAATTAACTTTTTGGCCCTCCAATTTGGTGAAATGTGTCATATTAGCCATCGAACTTTATTTTCGGCCAAATAAATCCTCGAATTTGACAGTTTTGGTCAAATTAACCCTTTCCTAATCGGAGGTTGTTCACATGGCATGCGACGGGGAAATTCCTCATGGCAATAGAACCCACTTAACTGGGTTGGATCGCCGTTATGCCATGTTATGTGTAAATTCCACTGGACAATGACACCTACTTAACTGAGTTTTGGTTGCTGACATGGCATGTCATGTGGAAATTTAACCTGGCTGTGGGATCCATGTGACATGCCACATTATCGACCCTAACATCTTTGTTAGCTTCTTGTTAAAAAGGGGTAATTTGACTGAAACTGCCAAATTCGAGGGCTTATTTGGCCGAAAAAAAAAGTTTGAGGGCTAATATGACACATTGCGCCAAGTTGGAGGGCCAAAAAGTATTATAAGCCCCAATTTTATCATTAATTAAAAAAAAAAAGGAAAGATAGAATTAAATGGATGGGAAATTCCACACAACCCGAAAAATTGACCCGAATTTTGTCCCCCATGACGACGTGTCAATATCATGGCTAGTCATCTCATGTTATGTAGCAAAACTCCACTCAAGTAGTGGTGAGACCAGTCTACTGGACCAACCGTATAAGAACACGTTATGGAGACCAAATTTCGGGTCAAATTTTCGGGCTATGTAGCAAACCTCGATATGTATATGTAAAAATTTGCATAATGAAAGGGATAAATACCTTTTCACCAAAACGTAGTAAGCATTGTTGTTCTGTTGTAGATGTAAAAGTAGAAACCTCCTCATCTGTCTCAGTTGCATTATCTACATCTTCCAGACCTTCTAAATGTAGATATTCGGTTCTCTCCATAATCATCTTAATTTCATGATGCAAATGATTAATGCTTGTAGACCGCAATATTAGTGTCCTTGAGCATTTATAGTCATAAAAATACCAGTCGTGCAACCATTCTTTTCCCATGAAAATCTTGTATCTTTTCAACTTCTGAATGAAGGAAAAATTCCCAAGCACCATCTGGGCATCACGAATATGGACTTCCAAAGTAGTCAAACGAGATAAAGAGCTCAATTCACTAAAACTAGCATTACCTCGTTGGTTGGCATCAGCCGCAGCTTCCCATTTATCAAAACTTTCCCCAATATACAATTCTTCTAATTTGGTCAATTTTGATAAGAGGCCAGGTGGAATTTTCTTGGTACAACCTCTCAAATCTAGCATCCTTAACCTAAAAAGTTGCCCAATCTCCTCTGGTAGCCTTTGAATATAAGAGTTCCGAAGGCTAAGGATTTCTAGAGTCTTGAGCTCTCCGACAACCGTGATATCTCCCAAAATAGAGTAATCTAGGCACAATGTTTGAAGACTTGAGAGAAGACCAATTGATGAGGGGAAGGAAGAAAGATCCATAACAGTCAAATCTAAGACTTGGAGCTTTTTCATTTCCTTTAAAAAATAAGGTGGCATTTTGGTTTCTTGACCGGAAATTTGCAGGAAAGAAAGTTGAGGACATTCTACCACATCAGGAAGCACAGTGTTATTAGCAACTCTCAAATTAATCCAGCTGCGATGCTTCATTGTCTCTTCATCTGGCCAGTCTTTCAGAACATCCTCTTGTTTCAAGGGAAGCAATTGATTGTCCTCCGTAGAAGCGATCGATATGGCCACATTAGAAATAACGTCATGTATATCGAAACGGTCATCGCTGTAACTGTTAAGCAGTAAACCAGAAGCTTTGAGATTGCTCACCCATGTCAACATCCTATCTCGTGCTTCTTCCACTTTGTAGTCACCAGGGAAGAAACCCAAACCGATGCTGTATTTCAACAAGTCCTCAATCAAGGTATTATGAGACAACATATTGCAAAATAGGAAAAATCGTTTAACTTTCTCCCCCTTTATGTGATTGTAACTCCATTTCAGTGCCGTATACACAGCTGGTGATATATCATTGAGGCCTCCTGAGGACGGACTCTGTAATTGCTTCAATGCATCCCTCCAGGCAGATGGTGGCTGGTTTCTCAAAGTCTTTGCAACTGCTGAAATGGCAACAGGCAATCCTCCACATCTCTCGGCAATCTCATTTCCTTCAGTTTGCAGCTCGGACATACTACTTTGGTTACTTTCCCCAATTATCTTCTTAAATAGATGTAATGTTTCTTTGTAGTCCAAGAGACCTATCTGGAAACTATTATGAGCATACATCCCTTCAAATTGAAGTAAAACATTTTGATCTCTTGACGACAACATCATCTTGCATGGACTTTCTTCATCTCCAAAAGGGATTCCCACTTTAGTGAGATCTAATTCCGCCCATAAATCATCTAAGACCAAAAGAAATTTTTGTTCCTTTTTCTGCTTCTCCTCTTTCTTCTTCTTTTCCTCCTTAAACCTCTGGCGCAATCTATGTGCTCTTACCTCCACAGTTTTATCTTCCAATTTTAAACCTAACAACTCTGCAATTTGATCCTGAATGGTCAGGATGACAGGATTCTGAGTTATAGGTACCATAACCACCCATTCAAATAACTTATCCTTTTTTGCTTGTCTAACAACTTCTTCCAACAGTGTGGTTTTACCCACACTGCCCATTCCGTAAACCCCTAGCATGCTTATACTAGTATCTCTTACAGCTTGCATGACATCATTGAAAACCTTCTCTCTTGATTCGAAGGCCAGAAAGTCTTTAGGAGGTTCATCCTCCTCAATGTCTTCTGGAACATCCAAATATCCTACCGCTGTAGATAATTGACCTCTTTCGCTGATGAGTTCTTGAAAAGTGGTGACACCTTTTTCCGCTCCCCTGCTAAGCTGATAGCGGGACTTGATGGGGGGACACAAGCCAATGAAGCACTTGTTTTTTGCTCTGTCTTGAAGATCCTCCACTTTCTTCTTTTCTTCTTCGATCTTCTCGTCCACTCTGTTGCACCACTCCTCGACGTCGGCTTTAATCTTCTGCACGTTCCTTGTGGCAGCATCAACCTCCTTTTGCACACTTGTTCTTTTTGCTATCAACGTCCGAAGTTTCTCCTCGAACTTGTCAACGTTTTTCTTGTAGAAGATCACATATTGAATATGCCGTTTAGCTTCCACAAAGATGCCTTTTGCAGCTTCCGAAGTAACGTTGGCTGCAGCGCCAGTAGCAACGGCCTCCATTTCCGAAGTAACAGACAAGCAAAGCAAAAAAAGACAGAACAAAACAGAGACAAGAGGGTGGATCTAGCAGACCCAGAAATGAAAACAATAAGGAACGTCGGCAGAAAGGAATGATAATGGCCTGCCTTTCAATATAAAGTCCCCATCAACAAGCTAACCAGAACAAGGAAAAGTGGAGAGTTGTTGGAAAGATGAAGATGACAAAGGTAACGAATAACCATAGAGAAAAACAGAACAACTACAGGGGAAAGAATCAAAGTTAATTAGTAAGGGACAAGAGCAGGAGGTTTTGAAGTAATTGAAATGGTTTTGAGAATAATAATTTGAGCAGCAAGTAAGGCTGAATTGATGAAAGGGAATAAGTTCAGATTGAGGCTTTTTGTGTTGCAAAAATCAAAAGAGAACGGCGATCAAGGCAATAAGGATTAGGCTATGGTTGTTTTCTATTCTGATGAATCTCCATTTCAGCTCCGGTATATATATTATATTATTAGTTTTTTTTTGTCTTCCTTGGCATCCACAATTTCACATGCTCTTGTCCACCATCTACATTTACTTAATTTATTATTAGGGGCATATGAAATGAATAGGTAATTAGGACTAATTATTTATTTTTTTTGGGTACAAAGGACTAATTATTTATTGATATATTCAAAATTGGCCTTCTGATGATACAGAAAATAATTTTAGACTTTGGTTAAACAATAAAATGAAGGTAGATATATGTTGGGTTTCGGCAACTCTACCTACCAATTAGTTGGCATTTGTATTTTTATAAGCCAATTTGACAATTGATTATAATTATTCCCCTGTATAAAACAACAACAAAACACTAAACAAAACAAGCTCAACAAATAAGCTCAACAAATAGTATCCAATGCTCATAGCCAGACCTGCTAAGGGTCCGGGTACCCGCCCAGGTTCGAAGGCCCATCAAAAAACGGGAGGATTTGGACAAAAGTTTAAGATCCGAAAATTGGGTTTTGGACAAAAATAGAAGCATGTTTACAAAGCGGGCCGGGCCTTGATTTTCTTTGAAAAACTGAGCCTGGCCCGATCCAAATTACTATGTAATATCATATATATATATATATATATAAAACGAGCGGGCCTGTGTGGGCCTTGGACATGATTATATAAATATGGGCGAATAGTCGGGCCGAATAGTCCGAATAGTCGGGTCAAATGACCAAGCCCGAATAGTCGGACCGAGCCGGGCCCGGACTTACACAAATCCTATTATTATATAATTAAAGCCCGACCTGAACCCAACCCGGCCCGACCCATGAGCAGACCTACTCAGAGCTGGATGCATATAATACATATACTTTTTTTCCTAAAATGTCCATTAGTCATACTTAATAAAAACAAAAAAATATATACTGATTAAAAAAGAGAAATGCAAGGGCAAAGTATTAAAATATATATAAGACAGAGACCAATGTACAGCTTCATGAATTGGCATCTTGATATTTTATACTAATACAATTATAATTGGCATTATTTGGTTGTTAGAAACTGCAATTAGGATCTTCAAAATTCAACAATCTGATCCTGATGATCAATTTCTATGGTTTTCCATTCAAATTCAACAATCCCTTACACATGCATAATCTATTATTGTCAATAAATTAATTTTTAAAGACTCAACCCCCTTTAAGTCTTTCTATATATCTTCCTTTTTTTTTTTTTTTAGTTTAGTACAGCAATGTAAATAAATTCACTAATACACAAAAAGATACTCCTGAATTTGGGTGCTTTCACTTGATACTCGCGACTGGATTTGAAGCATTCTATTAACTTGCAGACTATGGCCAAACATCCTCAATTGGTTGGATTTCTAAGCATGTTTTTGCTTACCTTCTAAGCAATATAAGCAAGAATAACATGCCATGGAACTTGCAACTTCATAAAATGAAGGTGTTCGCTTATATTCATACTCACAAAACAGATCTTTCAAATGAGTAGACTCCAAAAAACTGTAAACGATTCAATTACACATAAAGGGAAATGCAAAAACTCATTACATAATAATGTTAAAGTCTTCAACTATAGAATTTAATACAGAAATTTTCAAGTCTAGAAAATATTGTGAAAGTAAAGATGCAACACTGGCTAGTAGTAAAATAGTCTTCTGGTGGCATCATAACTTGCAACTAATGCCTCCCCTGTTCTTCTCCATCTTCCTCCTCCTCTCTTCCTTATTCATCATCAATATCAAAATCAAAATCATCATCATCGTCATCATCATTTTCTTTTTCTTCTTCAATACATTGTACTCCTTGATAGTCGGTGAGCTTCAGTATCTCCTTAGCCTCATCTTGGTCTGTCTTTAATTTTTCTAGACAGGGGAATGCCTCCTAACAAATTAAGAAAACACGTTAACAAAGAAAAGGAGCTTCAACAGGCCCCAAGGAAGTAGGAATATAAGTTCTAGCAAGTTGAAACCCGGCTGCAATGATTTTTAAGCCAAAATTGCATTAGATGAACAATATAAAAGGTCTAAATTAATAGAACTCCACCAATTACTTATAGAAACAGAACTAAATGCATGAGAAACTAGGGTCTTTGACTAAACAATGTATGGATGCCTCAAATGCGTTAGTTCTTCACATGAATCGGGAGTGAGCTTTTCGTGCCATATATTCTTCCACTTGCCGCAGTTACCTTTGAATGACAATTCATTTAAGCTGGGAAATGCCACCTACAAAATTGAATTGGTAATTTGTTAACAACCCAATCTAGCTATCTCATGAGAGTGTATGATGGAGAGAAGAATCTAAAAACCGTACTGCGCCAAAGAAGTAACAGTTCCATTTGTTAAAGAAATAAAAATATATGCATATAGTGTGTGTTTGGTAGCTTTTTCAATATTAGATACTAGTTGGTGCTTGAAGTAAGTGAATTACACATTGATCCATTGGTCAACCAACAGATTACAAATAAGTAAATTATAGTACTAGAAAAAAGAAATACAAATAATTACATAGTAGTGTATATTTCTTATACATACTAGTAATTTGACACGTGTTCCACACGTGGGTTGAAATATTGATTGAAATATATTTTAACTTTAAGTTACATATTGTGTAATATAATGTCAATTTTAATTTTGAAAAGATGCCAAAAAATATTGGAGGACTTTTCACAATTTTAATATCGTTTTTCATATTTTTTCTGAATTAATTTCTAATTAAATCGAAACAAGATTTAGATGCACATAAAAACAAATCCTTAAATCCAATGTGGCTGAGATTTGGTTAAATGAATAAAGATATTTCAAGGAGTCTCGGTGCCAAAAATCATGCAAAACAGAGTCGTGGCCCTGTAACGCGTTTTTAGCCAAAAACCGTGATGATTAGTTCACGATTTCGGCTAAAACTTTGCAAAAATTGACACGAAAGATATTTCCTCAATTTTTGGCTAAAATTCTCATAAAAAAATATATAATTCGATATCAAAAAGATTGAAAGGCTTTTAACGCTTCTAATATTGTTTTTCCTATTTTTTCCGAATTAATTTCTAATTAAATCGAAACAAAAATTCAGATGCTCGTAAAAATAAATCATTAAATCTAATGTGGCTGAGATTTTGATAGATGAATATAAATATTTCAAGGAGTCTTGGCACCAAAAATCATGCAAAACTGAACGGACCCCCGGAACGCGTTTTTAGCCGAAAACCGTGATGGTTAGTACACGATTTCGGCTAAATTTTGCAAAAAATGACCAGAAAGATTTTTCCTTGTTTTCAAGTGAAAATACTCATAAAAAACAAATAATTCAATGCCAAAAAAATTGAAAGCCTTTTTCACGCTTCTAATATCGTTTTTCCTATTTTATTTCAAAATTAATTTCTAATTAAATCGAAATAAAATTTAGAAACTCGTACAAACAAATTCTTAAATCCAATGTGGCTAAGATTTGGTTAGATGAATATATATATATATATATATAT
>AWUE01015200.1:0-90562 GCA_001974825.2 Corchorus olitorius
ATATATTTCAATGAGCCTCAATGCCAAAAATCATGCAAAACTGAGCCGGGGCCCCGAAACGCGTTTTTAGAAAAAAAAAAAACCGTGATGGTTAGTATACGATTTCGCCTAAAATTTTACAAAAAAAGACCAAAAAAATTTTACCTCAATCTTTAGTCACAATATTCATGAAAATATATAATTCAACGCCAAAAAGATTGAAGGGCTTTTCATACTTCTAATACCGTTTTTCCTATTTTTCCGAATTAATTTCTAATTAAAAAAAAACATGATTCAAATGCTTATATAAACAATAGCTGGGATTTGGTTAGATTAATATAGACATTTTTAGGATTCTCGGCGCCAAAAATCATTCAAATCTGAAATGGGCCTCGGAACGCGTTTTTAGCCAAAAACCGTTATGATTATTACATGATTTCGGCTAAAATTTTGCAAAAAATTGACCCGAAAGATATTTCCTCAATTTTTATCCATAATATTCATAAAAATATAAAATTCAACGCCAAAAAGATTGAAGGACTTTTGACGCTTTTAATATCGTTTTTCATATTTTTTTAAATTAATTTCTAATTAAATCGAAACTTGATTCAGATGCTTGTTTAAAACAAAAAAAAATCTTAAATGCAATGTGGCTAAGATTTAATTAGATGAATATAGTTATTTCAAGGAGTTTCGGTGCCAAAAATCATGCAAAATTGAGCTGGTGCCCCGAAACGCGTTTTTAGCCAAAAACCGTGACGGTTTTGGCTAAAATTTTGCAAAATATAACCCGAAAAAATTTTTCTTCAATTTTTGGATAAAATAATCCTAATATATATATATATATATATAATTAACGGACAAAACGATTGGAGGTACTTTCTACGTTTTAATATCGTTTTTCATAATTTTCTTTATTAATTTCTAATTAAATCGAAACAAGATTTGAATGCTTGTAAAAACAAATTTTTAAATCCACTGTGGCTGTGATTTGATTAGATGAGTATAGATATATCAAGGAGTCTTGGCGCCAAAAATCATGCAAAACTGAGCCCGGGCCACAAAACGCTTTTTTATCCAAAAACTGTGATGGTTATTACACGATTTCGGCTAAAAATTTGTAAAAATTGACCCGAAAGATATTTCCTCAATTTTTGGCCAAAATACTCATAAAAAATATATAACTCAACACCAAAAAGATCGAAGGGCTTTTGACGTTTCTAATATCGTTTTTCCTATTTTTTCCAAATTAATTTCTAATTAAATCGAAACAAAATACATATGCTCGTAAAGACAAATCCTTAAATCTAATGTGGGTGAGATTTGATTAGATGAATATAGATATTTCAAGTAGTCTTGGAGCTAGAAATCATGCGAAATTGAGCCGAGTCCCCGGAACGTGTTTTTAGTCAAAAACCGTGATGGTTTGTTAGCACACGATTTCGGCTAAAATTTTGCAAAAATTGACATGAAAGATTTCTTCTCAATGTTTGGCTAAAATACTAATAAAAATATAAAATTCAACGCCAAAAAGATGATGTAGAGTATTAAACCAATATTTTATTCTTTTGCAAAGAATATTGAAGCACTGCTTTGAAAAATCATCTAATTATAATCGTGGTAAACTTGCCAAACGAAAGTAAGTCAGCCTATTTTTTTCCCTGGCGTAGGAAACTTTAATCTTGACAACCTCGGTATAAGACCAATTTTTTTAAACATGTAAAGTATTAAACTAATTTTTTTCCTCAATGCCCATAATTTCTTTAAATTAAATAAATATAAAGGCTAAGTGCTCAAATAAGGGCCTAACGTTTGCCAAAATGCTCAAATAAGGGTTTAATCTTTTAATTTGACCAAATAAGGGCCTAACGTTTGCCAAAATGCTCAAATAAGGATCCGATCTTTTAATTTGGCTAAATAAGAGCCTAACGTTATCGAAAATGCTCAAATAAGAGCTTGATCTTTTAATTTTGCCAAATAAGGGCCTGGCGTCGAAAATTCTCACGTGTCATCCAAACTGACGCCAGTCCCTTATTTGAGCATTTTCGATAAGGTTAGGCCCTTATTTGGCCAAATTAAAATATCAGACTCTTATTTGAGCATTTTCGATAACGTTAGGCTCTTATTTGGCCAAATTAAAAGATTGGACCCTTATTTGAGTATTTTGGCAAACGTTAGGTCCTTATTTGAGCAATTAACCAAATATAAACTATAAATAAAAAGTATTCCAAATAATTATGGGTGTAAATTATTATAATTATATTTTGTATTTACAACATCTTTACATAATTATTAAAATAAAAAGTTTCATGACTATAAATAATAATATTATAATTAAATATATTATAATCTAAAAATATTTATTAGAAGTAAATTATTAATTACAATTATAGTGGATTATTAATATCTTTCCATAATTTAAAAAATTTAAATATTGGATTTGCAATATCTTTCCATAATTTAATAAAATGTTGAATTAATCATCTCAAAAAAATTAAAATAAAGTTGAATGACTAAAAAGAATACTTATTAAAAAATTATTATATTATAATGCTAAGGGTATTTATGAAATTTCCCAATTAAAATTTTTGAGTTCGTGATTTTATATAGTAGTAAGATATTAGTTTGTTAGATTTATAATGACTTAACGCATGCATAGCTAGCACTCCAGCACTCCGCAAAATATTTTTGGGCTTATTAGCTTTTTTACTCTGAACTATGGGGTTAATGACACTTTGTCAACTAAACAATAATCGCGACATTTTGCCCCTGAATTTTTCAAATTTAGAACAATTTGCCCCCTTCGTCAGGGGATAAATTGTCTTGAATTTCAGAAGTTTAGGGTGATATAACTGTCTTGAATTTAGAAATTCAAGGAAATGTTGTTGCTATTTGATCTAGGCCTAGGAGCAGAATGGTCGTGATGCTATAGTTCATGGTGGCAAAAAGGCCAATAAGTCATTTTTTTCCTTTTTTTTTTCTTTTCAGACAAAATGGTTTTGAGGGGTAGGTCATATACTAAAACAGAAAGTCTAAAAGACTTGAATAACAGACTAAATTTACATATTTTTTTACTTTCGTGTTTCAATTACCATTTTAGATTGCAGCCAAAAATGGAGAATGCATAGTTTGAGAAAGCTAAGTTCTAATTAACAATATTGGTTACTACAAATACATGGGATTAATTTGTAACATAATTTTCATCGACCATATGTGACATGAATGTAACTGTAGAATAGTAGGTGACTCAAACAAAAATTATACAAGCTTGCTTTACCAACTATAATTAGTCTGATTCTGGCAGGGGTTCGAACCCCTGCCCCTGTGTTGTCCCTAAGCCTTAGCCTTGTAAATGTTACCACTCAACCATAAGTGCAAAAAAGAAAAATTACTCCGATTTATATGTCAGAGGAAAAGATACCAAAAACGCATAAAAAGGATTGATATTGAATGAAAAAAAAATCCAAAGTTACTAAAAGTATACTATAATTTTTGCATACTATATATTATATATATATATATATATAATTTTTGTATTCTATATATTATATTTATATATAATTTTTGTACCTTACCAAAATTACTAAAAGTTTTAATATATTTTTCATCATGGTTGAGATAATTAATCTATTTTGGGTATTTACATCAGGACAATCCTAAAAAGTCTATTTTTAAGATCCCATTAGAATTGTGCCACATAATCTATTTTGAATCAAAATCAATTTTTATCCTACATCCTACCTCACTAAATCCAAATCATGTAATTAATTACTTTAATTACTACCTTTAACCCTAGTTAAATTTGAATAGTTTTAATTAATCATGCTAAGATAGTTTTTTTTTTGTAATGTCAAGACAAAATTTTTTCTCAGGTTAAAGAATTTTTTTTTATTTTTGTTTTTTCAAAAGGAAAGATTTTTTTCCAGTTTGGAGGCATGCAAAATAAGAAAAATGAATTTTTAACATTAATAGGAGATTAGGTAAGGTAAGGTGTAAAATTAATTTTGAATTTCATTCAAAGTAGATGATGTGTCATCATTTTAATGGAATCCTAAAAGACCACTTTTTACTTTTTAGATCATCCTAATACTATAATTTAAACTCCTTTATAATTTATCCAAAATAAAATCAATATACTTAGAGGAAAGTTTGAAATTTAATGGATATATAAATATGCAAATAATTTTCACCAAAAAGCAATAAACACTGATGTCGTGTTGTAGAAGTTGAAGCCTTCTCATTTCTCTCAGCTGCATCATCATCCCCTTCCAGACCTCTTAAATATAGATATTCATTCTCTCCAACAACATCTTAATCCCATAATGTAAATGATTAATGCTTGTATTTGATTGCAATTTTAGTATCTTTTTGCATTTATAGTCACAAAACGTGTAGTACCTAAAGAGTGTTAAGAACAGAAGGATGAAAGGGAAGAATAACCTAGATGATCTGTATTGAGTATACAAGAGTTTAAATACAGTGTAGTGATAGGTGTACAAGTATATGATAAGGGTGAGTTTAAATTACAAATATTTGAGTGGTCAAAGATATGATTAGCTAGTGTTTATCTCATCTAAAACTCTTCAAGATTTGAAATCATAGTTCCCTCCAATACTCCCCCGCAAGATGGAGTATCCATTGGAGACGCCAATCTTGGATAACAATTGATGAAATCTGTCCCGAGGAAGTGCTTTGGTGAGTGCATCTGCCAATTGATCAACTGTGGAAATGTGATTTACTAGGAGAACTCCTTGTTTCACCTTTTCTCGAACAAAGAAGTAGTCAAGTGCCAAGTGCTTCATGCGAGTGTGAAAGACAGGATTTGCACAAGCATAGGTGGCACTGAGGTTATCAAAGTGGAGTTGTTGACAGAGGAGCATGAAGTTCTTGAAGAATTGATTGTATCCAAATCATTTCTGAAACACATGCAGCAATGGCTCTGTACTCTGCTTCTGTGGAAGAACGAGCTACAGATTTTTGCTTCTTTGAGCACCATGAAACAGGTGTTTTGCCATAATATAGAATATATGCAGAGGTTGATCTTCTGTCATCAGAGTTTCCTGCCCAATCTGAATCAGTATAAGCAGTTAAAGTCAACTGATTTGCCTTGGAAACATGAAAGCCATGAAACATTGTACTTTTCAAGTATCTAAGCACCCTTTTAAGTGCTTGTAGATGGAATGTTGTAGGTTTATGCATAAATTGGGACAACCTGTTTACAGCAAAACAAATGTCAGGACGTGTGATTGTGAGATATTGCAATGAGCCTACTAACTTCCTGAATTCAGTTTCATCTGCTGGTGTTGAACCATCATCAAGCTTTAAAACATTGGTAGTGGACAATGGAGTATTACACTCTTTTGCTCCTACCATGTTTGCTTTGTTTAGCAGATCAGCAACATACTTAGATTGAGATAAGAACGGTCCTAAAGTAGTAACATTAACTTCAACTCCCAAGAAGTAGTGTAAAGTACCGAGATCTTTGATAGAAAACCTAGTAGCAAGCTCACTGGTAAACTTGGATAGAAAATTTGCATCATTTCTAGTAAGAATAAGATCATCAACATACACCAACATGTAGTCAAGAGTATTACCAGACTTGTATATGAACAAGGAAGCATCTGCGTGAGTTTTTGAAGCCGGAATTCAACAAGAAGTTGCTTAGTGCATAGTACCAAGCACGAGGTGCTTGTTTAAGTCCATAAATGGCCTTTTTAAGCTTGAAAACTAGCTGAGGATTTTGTTTATCATAGAGTACTGGTGGTTGTTTCATATATACCTCATCTTGGAGATCACCTTGTAAGAAAGCGTTATTTACATTAAGCTGCTTTAAGGTCCAGCCATTTTGTACTGTAAGTTAAAGAACCAGTCTAATTGTAACTGGTTTCACCACTGGACTAAATGTCTCAGTGAAATCGATCCCAGGGCACTGTGTAAAACCCTTGGCCACTAATCTTGCTTTATATCTGGAAATTGAACCATCAGCATGTTTTTTAATCCTGAATACCCACTTATAGCCAACAAGATTGCAGTTTGCAGGTTCGGGTACAAGTTCCCGTGTTCCATTTCTATGCAAAGCAGCAAGTTCATCCAGCATAGCAGCTTTCCACTTGGGATTTTTGATGGCTTGAGTAGAACAGGTTGGTTCCAATGTTTCTGGCAAAGGATGCTTAGTAACAGTATACATGACTTTTGGTTTTGTAAATGTTATTAACAGACCTAGTAACCATAGGGTGAGTTCTTTGAGATTGGTTACCTAAAACTGAAGCATTTGCTGTTGAATCTGGTAATGCAGCTGCACATTCAGTAACCAGTGGTTGAGAGACATTTTGCACGTCTGAATTAGAGGAAGAAGACACTGGTGAAGCTGCTGGTGTATTTTGAACAGGGAGCAAGGTATCTGTGTTTGATTCTGGTGATGGTTGAGGTTGTTGGTCAGTGGTGTCTGTTGACTCCATGTAATTTTTGATGATTACAAAACATCCTTCCCTTGATATTTAATTAAGTCTAATTAAGTGTGTAGGCTTCAAAGATAAACTCTCGAATTTATTTGGAGTGCAAAAATCGAATTTGGAGAAAGCCTTAAACATATTGAAGATTAATATGAAGCTTGGAGACCCTTACATAAGGGTTACCTTGAAGAAATATGCAAAGAAAGGCAAATATTCGGAAATTGGAGTCTGGACGATTTTAGTCGACTGAAACTGGCGTTAAAGTGCCAAGCCTGGTGTGCCCAATCTGTATGAACAGTAACTTGTCATGCAGCACACTTTTAGTCGACTAAACATGATGTTAAAACTGTCACCCGCTCACTACAGGACAAAATAACATCTAGTTTCAAAAAGCTGAAAATGGCTCCAAACGGCTATATTTGAACTCCAACGGCTAGAAACATGTGAGAGGCTATAAATACACATCATAAATGCCATTTGAAGCCTCCTAAGTGAGAGATTATTCATTGTTCATCATTATTGAAGCCAAGAAGTCATTTTTTCTCTTTGTTCTTCATTCCTACTAGTTTTGAGAGAAAATTTGTATTGAGCTAAAATTTGTACTTGGGATCTTTGGGAGATCATTGTACTTTTTTATTCATCTGTTCTTGGGTAGAAACAAGTTAGGATCAACTTGTTTTGAAGATTACAGCTTGGGGAGAGCTCACTTTGTAAAAGGCTTGGTGGAAGCTAGAATTTCACCGGTTTAGTGAAGTGTTTGTGAAAATCCCTGATTGGGGAGATCAAGGTAGAGGATGTAGGTGTGGGATCACCGAACCTCTATAAATTGTGAGTATTCATCTTCTCTAAACCTTCCTTTTACTTTGTGTTGCAATTTCTCATCTTTCTACCTTCAAACTTCATCTATTTCATCTACCCTTTTTACCCAACTTTGCAAAAGTTCTTGAGGTTGTCATAAACACTTTAAAAGTGCTATTCACCCCCCCTCTAGCACCATATCAAGGGCCTAACAGTGTCAGGTGGTGATTGGACTATTTGAATTGTTGCAACATTGTCATCAAATGCAGGATTCCATTGATCATGTGAAGAATTTGTAACCGTATCAGCTGCATTGATATACTTAAAAGGAAGCTTTCCTTCATCAAACATAACATGTCTTGAGACATAGATTCGATCAATGGATAAATCAAGACACAGGTAAGCACTTTGATTTTTTGAGTATCCCAAAAAGATGCAAGGTTTTGACTTAGGCTCTAATTTATGATGAGCATATGGTTTCAACCATGGATAACATAGACATCCAAAAACTTTCAGCTTTTCAAGATTAGGTTTTTGCGAAAACAGCTTTTGAAAAGGACTTGTGTTTTCAAGAACTTCAGTAGGAAGTCGATTCATTAGATATACAGCAGCTAAAAAGGCATAAGGCCAGTATTTTAAAGGCATCGAGGTATGATGCAAGAGAGTGAGTCCTTTTTCAACAATGGTTCTATTCCTTCTTTCAACAATGGCATTGTGTTGTGGTGTGTGTGGAGGAGTTTGCAAGTGCTGTATTCCAAAATTAAAGAAAAAATTGTTGAGTTTTTCAAACTCTCCTCCACAATCAGAAAAGATAGTAACAATTTTGGTTTTAAAATAGTTCTCACAAGATTTTTGAACTTAGGAAACAAGGCAAAAACATCTGATTTAAGTTTAATGGGATAGAACCAAGTATACCTGGTATACAAATCAACAAATGCCACATAATATTTGAACCCTTGATTTGAAATGACACGAGCAGGTCCCCATACATCAGTATATATGACATCAAGAGGTCCTCTGCTAACAATGCTTGAAGAAGAAAATGGTAAACGATGACTTTTATTGCAATTGCAGGCATTACAAGAACTGAATTTCTTAAAAGAAGAACAAGGTAAAGAAAAAGACTTTAGAACAGAATGAAGAACATTAAAATTTGGATGACCAAGTCTTTGATGCCAGGTTTCAAGATTAGACTTGACTCCTACTAGTGCTAATACTTAAGTGTCAACAATTGGTGGATTATTGGTGAAGTAGTAAAGTCCTCCTCTATTCAGGTCGTGTGCCACTGGTTCCTTGGTGTGCAAATCCTTTACCATGAAATTTTTAGAAAAGAATTCAACGAAAACATCATTAGCTTCAATTAGTTGAGAAAAAGAAACCAAATTGGATTTAGCTTGAGGAACACAAAGAACATTTTTAAAAGACAAGGAATGAGTGGAGAGTTTGATAAGTGTAGAACCAGTATGAGAAATGGAGAGACCTGTGCCATCACCAATCAACAGACTGTCTGGACCATCATATTCCTGTGCAAGTTGAAGATTTTGCGGCTTGTTGGTGACATGGTGATTTGCACCAGAATCAATAATCCAGCTTTGTGGTGATTGAGTAGTGCTCAAATGAGCAGCTAGAGCATTTTGATCTTTAGGTCGGATCTGATAACACATCTTTGCAGTGTGACCTGGTTTGTCACAGTACTGACAGAACATTTTCTTTCCTGAGGAATTGAAATTCTGATAATTCCTCTGAGATCCAGAATGTGAGTAAGCTGGTTTGGAGTAATGACCCCTGCCTCTTGATCTTGAATTGTTTTGATTTGCATACTGAGCAGTTGGAATAGTCAAATCAGTGACTGTTTGTTCCTGTTTCTTAAGGACATGTTCATAATCAACAAACTTTTACATTAGTTCTTCAAAGGAAATATAGGATTCTCTTGCTTGAATCCCAGCTGCAAGCTCTTTATACTCAGATCTAGCACCATTCAGTGCATGCATAACAAGTTCATCCTCAGCGATTACAGTTTCAATCAAGGCTAACTCATCAGCAATACTTCGCAAAGATTGAAAAAATTCAGAGATGCTTTTGTTACCTCTTGGTGTTGTGAGTTTGTCTCGTAGGGCCATCATTCTGGATCTCGATTTGTTGGCATATAGCTTGTTAAGCTTTTTCCAAGCATCATGAGAGGAGCAAGCAGAAGCAATGTGTGAGACCACACTTTCAGAAGAATATGCTATCATTCCATGTAGCAGAAGCCTGTCTTGTCTGAGCCAATGCTCATAGGCTGGGTTGGAAACCATCTTGGTGGTTCCAGTCTTTTGAACTTGCTTTGATGGAGCCTCGGTTGTCGGTTGAGCCATCAATATATCCAAGGAGATCCGAAACCAATGAGTAAGGACTGAAACTGTGTTCTCCATGTAGGAAAATTCGAGGCAGTCAACTTGATAGGAAGATGAGCTGCTGCATTGATTGTAAAGAGAGGAAGATTCTGATTGGAAACAATGGTACCAGTTGGTTGCGAGGAAGAAGACATGATGAATCAGAAAAAGAAAGAGGAAATGAGGGATGGAGGGTGGGAAAAGAAAGGACCAGGATCGACTCGTTAGAGTAAAATAGCTCTTGATACCATAAAGAGTGTTAAGAACAGAAGGATGAAAGAGAAGAATAACCTAGATCTGTATTGAGTATACAAGAGTTTAAATACAGTGTAGTGATAGGTGTACAAGTATATGATAAGGGTGAGTTTAAATTACAAATATTTGAGTGGTTAAAGATATGATTAGCTAGTGTTTATCTCATCTAAAACTCTTCAAGATTTGAAATCATAGTTCCCTCCAATAGTACCACCGTACCACTCCAATGGAAATCTTGTATCTTGTCATTTTAGGCATTTAAAGAAGGAGAATTATACAATACATTGTCAGTGGAGTTTAGCATATAACATATGTGGGGTTTGGGGTTGACATGTGTCTTTAGGGAATAATGTTTAATTTTTAAAAAGATAATTAAGAAAATGGGTGTGTGTCAACTCTTAACCCGCTTGTGAAGTACAAAATTTATAATGATAGTGTATTGTATAATAATCGATTAAAGAAAAACAATTATGTAAATGTATCCTAAAATTAATTTGAACAAAATTTTCGGACCCACGTGCGTAACACGTGGCAAAATACTAATATATAATAAAAGATGGATAAGCATGAAAAATAAATATACTATATCTACCAAATAAAACAAAATTGCCAGGTTTGTATGGAATCAATGATAAGAATAAATATACACTATATAACTATTAGTGCTACTTAACTTTGCTCCTACTACTTGTTTCATATACCCTAGTCGCACTAACGCTTTATTTTGTAGAATATATAGTTAGTTAGACTAGAAAAGTTTTTAAAGTGGGATATTCACCTCCTTTAGCACCACATATGGGACCAACAATACTCATATTCATATAATCCACCTCCAAATTCCATTCCATATTCCTCTTCTTCAAACCTTTGTGATCTATTCGGCCTTGTTCCCCATCCTTGCTTAGAATAAACAAGGATTAGAACCTATGGATTCCATGAATCCATCCAATTGTCTGAAGATTATTACGAAAGTGATGAAGAAGATTATTATGAAGGTAATTCTTTTTCATCACCTAATTATTATGTAGAAGGCTATATGCCATACGATCTTAGAACCAATGGAATATGTGAATCCATCCAATCGAGTGAAGATGAAAGTAATTTTTCCATCAAACAATAATTAAGCTATAAAAGCAAGAATAACATGTGATGCAACTTATATTTTCATAGATGAAGGTATTTGCTTATATTTATACTCGCAAAACAGATCTTTACAAATGAGTAAACTCCAAAACATTGTAAAAGAAAATTCAACTAGAATTTAATATAGAAAATTCAAGCCTAGAAAAGAAAAAAAGTTAGTACTACCAAACCCCCCACTTCTAGGGTGTACTACCAATTTAAAAATGACACCCTATATAGTTGTTGGATATTGGTAGTATCCTAAGTAGTGGGGGGTTTAATAGTACTTGTAAACTTGTTCAAAAAGTAATTTAAAATAAAAAATACAACATAGGTAGTAAAATAGTCTTTTGGTGGCATGACAAGTGGCAATTAAAGCCTCTCTCGTTCTTCTTCCTCCTACTCCTCTTCCTTTTCACCATTGTTGTCGTCATCATCATTATCATTGTCTTCGTAGTCTTCATCATCATCGTCATCGTTATCGTCTTCATCATCAGCATCTTCTTCTTCTTCTTCTTTTACCAATATCTCCTTAGCCTCATCCTGGTCTGTCCTTAATTTTTTTAGACAGGGGAATGCCTCCTGACCAATTAAGAAATACGTTAACAATTAAACAAATTAAACATAAGTTAATTATAGCAAGAAGCAAGTTGAAACCCACCAATGAGTTTTAAGCCAAACTTGCAGTATAAGAAAACCCCATCAATTACTTATGAAAACAAATTAGCTAAATGCAGAAGGAACTCAGCTCTTTGACCAAACAATGACTAAAGCAAATAGAAAACACGTCGACTTATAGATGCTTGTCAAGAAAATGCAAATAGAAAATTTTTATGAATACTCAGCTTATAGCTTATAGGATGCTGGACTAAAGCAAACATTGTTGCGAAACCTAAGTTGCAAAAATGGTTCATTACGTACCTTACTGAACCAAAAAAGGGGTTGTTCATCAGGCAGAATATCAGGTTGACTATCCAGATTTTTTGGAGCAAATAATTTGACATTGTTGCACCCAGTCACAACTAGTTCCTTCAATGATGGCCATTCTGTGGTATGCATGCTAGGGTAGAAATTCTTTAGTTTGGACAGCGACTCAAGTTTCAGGCAGCTTACTTTAGGAAGCACGAACTTCAAAGATGATTCAGTGGAAGGAAGTTTAGAAGGTTCGATAATTGATTCTAAGTTATCACAATGTGATATCTTTATATATTCTAATTTTTGAATCATGTCCACCATAATAAAAGGAAAGATACTTGAAAGCCCATCACATTGATCCAATATCAAGAACTTTAGCTTAGCAAATGAATTGGGAGTGAGTTTGGGGTACCATATTTTCTTCCACCTGCTGCAGTTACCTTCAAATAATGCCAATACCACTAAGCTAGGAACTGCCACCTGCAAAATTTAATTGGTCTTTGTTAACAACATAATAGAACAGAATAAAAAACAAGTGGTTGATTCAAATGGTTTAACAAATATTGGTCCCATTAAATAAGATATTGATTTGTGAATAGAGAAAATCATTGTTGGGTAGAGCTTTACCCCAGTAGGTCAACTCGGCTCAAACAGGGTTAATTTATCAAAAAAGAACAGAATAGAATACTGGGAAGTAAAGAAATACCTTTTCATTGAAGAGGAAAGAGAAATCAATCTCCAACTTGTTTTCTTCTGCTTCTTCACCAACATGATAGCTATGAGTTTCATTTTTCATTATAGAATCGGAGACAAATGTCTTAAACGAAGGACAGCTCGTAATTTCAAGATTTTTCAGAGAGGACAATTCTAAATGACTTGCACTACAAAATCTCTCCAATTTTCGAAGATATTGGAGCCTCAAATATTCCAATTTTGGGAATATTTGAATCATCATATCATCTTTATTTACTTTTTCAACATCTCCCTCCGTGTGTATTATCTCTATTAACCTCTCGCAGTACAAAACCTCAAAATGATTGAGTTGCACTAGACTTCTAGCCATGGTAGCTGATAATAGGTATTTCAAGTTGTCACATCCGTCGATGAACAATCTTGTCAAGGAAGAGAATACCATCTACAATAATCATGTAGCGGAACTACTAATTAATTATTATCATATCTCCTCACTATATATTATCATCAAATTAAAGAATATATATATACAATCATAACCATAAAAGTGCTACAAATATTTTACTTATCAATATGATGAATATATATTATTATTATTATACTATAAAATTAGAATGGCCACATCAGCCACAATTGCTAGGTGGGATTATAGTATTTTGGCGGAGCCATTGTAGTCGATTGTTAACAAATTTGGGTGGTTAACTAATTATGTGTTGGGTTTATACATGAGGATGCCCGCTGAATCAGGACTTTAAAAATAGGTGTGCTACTACTCTTAAAAACATAATAATAGAGAAAAGACAAAAATAAATTAGTTTATCCGGGTGAGGAGTATATTAGGACTTTTGGTGAATTTACAAGGGTTACAAAAATTATATATAGTATATCTGTAGTTGTAGTAATTTGGGTGATTAAATCACTAATATTTTTTACCTAGTAATAATATGGGTGATTAAATCACTAATATTTTTTACCTAGTATTAATATGGGTGATTAAATCACTAATATTTTTTAGGGTAATTATTTGATACACAAGCGGAGAAGAGTTGATATGTGTCCATTTGCTGAATTAATCAAATTTTAAATATTTAAATCTAATCTTAGGGGACACATGTCACCCTTCTAGACCTGCACATGCCGTCTGCTAAACTCCACAGATAGTGTATTGAATAATTTTTCTATTTTTTATAATTAAATGATCGACCAAATCATAAAAGTTTCCAAAAGTTAAAGTAACATTATAATTCCCCTAAAAAAAGTAACCTTGTAATTTATCCAAAATAAAATCAATATATAGGAAAAAATAGGGAAAGTTGAAATTTAAGTAGATATATAAATGTGCATAATAATGAAAAAATAAATAAATACCTTTGAACCAAAAAGCAATAAGCACTGATGTCGAGTTGTAGAAGTTGAATCCTCATTTCTCTCAGCTGCACTATCATCCCCTTCTAGGCCTCTTAAATATAGATCTTCAGTTCTCTCCAACAGCATCTTAATCCCAGGATGTAAGTGATTAATGCTTGTATCTGACTGCAATTTTAGTATCTTTTTGCATTTATAGTCGCAAAACGTGTAGAACCACCGTACCACTCCAATGGAAATCTTGTATCTCTCCAACCTGTGAAAGAAAGAAAAATCCCCAACCATCATCTTGGCATCACGAATATGGATGTCCAAAGTGGTCAAATGAGATAAATAATTTAATTCATCAAGACTCGCATTAATCCTTCGTTCGCTGGCATCCCATTCATCAAAACTTTCCCCAATGTACAATTCTTCTAATTTGGTCAATCTTGATAAGAGGCCCGGTAGAATCATCCTGAGTTTGATACAACCCCTCAAATCTAGCACCCTTAATTTAACAAGCTGCCCAATGTCCACTGGTAGCATTTCAATATCAGACCTTCGAAGGCTAAGGATTTCTAAATCCTTGGCTTCAGGAAACCTAATATATCCCAAATTAGACTCATCATTTAGGCACAATACTTTTTGGGGACTTGAATATAGGCTAATTGATGAGGGAAAAGAAGGAAGTTTCATTTCCATATGAATCAAATCTATGTCTTGGAAAAAATCAGGTGGCACTAATTTGGTCGAGCGATCATCTTCGCCCCGGGTTATATGTAGGGAAGAAAGTTGACTAGGAAGCACAGTATTAGCCATATGAAAAAATGGAGGAATTGGTTGATTCTGGTGTTGTGACCCAAAGGAAGGGACACTACCAAATCCTTCCAAAAGACTCAAATTTGAAGACCCAAATGGAGATAAGAACCCACCACGAGGATAAAAAGAAGATCCCATTGAAGGAATATTTGACGATGATGAAGCCGAAGTTGAGCTGATCATTGGATTCGAAGGAGGAATCAACGGCCTTGAATTTTCACCAGACGAAGAAGCTTTGGTGGCGGTGCGCTTCGATTTCCTACTACCACCTCCCACCGGCACGTTCCTTAGGGTTCCACCCTGTGTCCAGTACCTTCTACAAGTCTTGCAGAAGTAACGAGGCTGCGAGAGACTGTAATTGTTGTAGTAACAAAACTTCGTATTCGAAGACTCACAACGAGGACACTTTTGAGGTGGACGCTGCTCCTCCGGCCGTTGATTCTCGGCGGCTTCCGGCTTCAATCTCCGATCTTGCTGCTTATCCATGTCTTGATCATTCCCTCTATCTTGCTGCATCTTATAAGAGCTAAACAATTAAACAATCAGAATCTGGATTTCGTGTGTTTTGCTTTTGGTGTTAGGGTTCGGTGCATGCAGGTTAATTAAAAGGATGAGAAAAGTGTTTCAGATATAGCGCAAGTAGTCAATTGAAATATAATAAATTAAAGATGGACAAGCATGAAAAATAAATGTACTATATTTACCAAATAAAACAAAATTGACAGGTTTGTATGAAATCAATTATAAAAAAAAATGGAAATTATTTAATACACAGGCGGTGTACATTTTGAACTCCACAAATGGGTTGTGGAGTTGACATATACCAATTTTCTGAATTAATTAAATTTTAAATATTTCAATCTAGTCCCTATGGGACACATGTCACCCTTCAAGACCGGCTTGTACAGTCTGCTAAATTCCACCATCGGTGTATCATATATATAAAAAAAAATATATATATATATATATATGCCAACGACCCTCTTTATGTAATTAGTCCTAAATAACTTTACTTCGGGTAGTCCAAAAAGCTATTAGGTGTAATTGTCCACTAGCATTCGCTAAAGATTTGAAAATTGGAATCTCTCCCTCTCCCTTTCCTAGTTTAATGCAAAATAATTTTTTGTTGTAGTTGTTAGATTTTTTTTTTTAAATAAAAGGGACCTATCATAAAGAAAGACTTATTTGTACATAGACATGGACTTATAATTAAAGAAGACTTGCATAGACGGCCAAAGAAAAAAACAATTGACTTACAGAAAAGTTACATAAGATATCAACGTCGGCTATAATAAAAAAGTGTAATGAGTTATTATTTGGCACATCGTCAATGGAGTTTTTGGTATCCATTTCATAATTAATTAAATATTTAATATTCAAAGATATTTCCTTAGGCATTTCAATCCTTCAACCCCGCATGTACAGTCTTCTAAACTACACTGACAGTGGATATAATAATTTTCCTTTTATATATAGATTTAGCTAAGATGTATGGACCAGCAACAAATTACTAATTAATAATATATCGAATTATAAATAAATACAATAATATCATTATGCATCTAGAGCTGTCCATGGGTGGGCTTGGACCAGGTTTGGGCTAGGCCCATGCCATGATATTAGTATAACCATATTGTTTGCAGGCCCGTCCCGGTTAAACGGGCCTCCTATCTTGTCCAAATCCGTCTAAGTCCGCCCGTTTAACAAATAAATAATATATCAATTATTTATATTTTTATTAATTTATATATTTATATAATTATGAATTAATATGCTTCCTTCGTTCTTAATTAGATGTCAACTATTGGTCAACAAACACTAAACTTTGACCATTGTTTATAAAAAAAATATGTAAAATTTAATTTAAAAAAAAATATGTGCTGAAAAATTTGTAATTCAAAATTTATAAATGTTATTTTTAAAAATTATTTTATTTTATATATTTTTTATAAACAATGGTCAAAATTTAGTGTTTGTTGACCAAGAGTGGACATCTAATTAGGGACGAAGGGAGTATATTTCTAATAATCAAAACTTAAATAATTAATATTAATAGTAATTTTTAACAAATAATATATTAACATATCTAATAACTTCATTTAATTAATCTAATGTAATATTAAACTTATAACATTATTTTCTAAACGGGCTTAAAAAAATTTCCCAAGTCCGTCCAACGGGCTTCACATTTATGTCCAAACCTTTCCAAATATAGGGCGGGCTTACGGGTTTGGACAGGCGGCCCAGCCCTTGGACAGCTCTACATGCATCACTTAAGTGCTTTCCCTCTATTCTTTCTTTTCTTTTCAGATATACTCCACTGTACGTTTCAACTCAATTTTTGGAGTTGTAAACATTTTAATAAAATTGTTATATATATCAACCATTCATGTATTCAAGGTTTAGAAATTTCAAAAATATTCATGGAGATTAATAAATGGTTACATAGGAAGATTATCTAATTATGATATAGAATTTATAAAATTACTTACTTTTCTTAAACAAATAAATCAGTTAAATTGTGAAATTAAAAAGGAACAGAGAGAGTCTATGTAAATGGTAAAGAATACTCCATTCTCCCATGTTGTCCTCTCTTTTGCTTGGTTTTGTTTAACTTTCATCATATAAAACTTAAATTTGAGTGTTTTATCAAAACTAATCTAAACTCTATCAATATTCATTTGGTTGAGTGTAAGGAGCTCAGTACCTTTTAAGTAAGGTCTCGGATTCATTTATTTGAGTGTTTATTAGAAATATCCGATAAAGAATATAGACATGTTATGTACGTATCATCTCTTAGATAGTACTTATATTGTCCCTTTTTATTCGTTGGTTTTTCTTGTGATCATTTTTATCTGTCGTTTTTAATTAGACACAAAATACTTTCTATATACCTTGTTTTCAAGATTACCCTAATTTATACTATATGAAAAATTGGGATGTGATTGAATACAAAATGTGGCCAAAAAAAAAGAATAAAAAATCAATAAAGAGAGATGTAATTATAATTATAGGGATAATTTAGAAAAAAAAACTTATCAAATTTATCAATTTGACTACTAATTTAACTAATTTTCTTGATATTTACAATTCAATTTTTGCCAACATATAAATGGGGACAAGGGACTGAGGGGAGGGAGTAATAGATTATCTTTGACATTGGTACATTCTCTTATTATAGTGTAAAGCCCAAAAAAAACCTTACTATTAAAAGGGGTAATCGATTGATTTTTATAGAGCAAATTAGCCGAAGCCATATTTCTGGTCCATATTACCTTTGGCCCATTTTCAAATATAC
Organism: Corchorus olitorius; assembly: GCA_001974825.2. NCBI lineage: Eukaryota > Viridiplantae > Streptophyta > Magnoliopsida > Malvales > Malvaceae > Corchorus > Corchorus olitorius. The sequence goes on from AWUE01015200.1 coordinate 18,051, forward strand.
TTTATTTTTGGCCCAACTGGTAATTATTCTACTCTACTACTATATAAAATTAGTAGTAGGCTAGTAGCACATAGACACATCCGAACTTACACTTTCATATTCATATTCATACTAGTAATAATTTACTACAACTAAGGAGCCATTAGCAGAAGTAAGCAGCCTTGTTCTTATTCGATGCAATCATAAAAAAGAATTCAGCAATTAAAAAACACACACCCTACTACTTTACTGCAGAATTCAAAAGAAATCATAGCCGATCGAATCATCTGCAATACTAATAGTCTTCAAGTCCTCTTTATGATCAACTTTATCTTTATCTGCGAAACAAATCAGATGCCAGTCCATCAGAAATTGGAACCAAACCAAAAGTGCTAATTGGTAGATAAGATTTCTTGATAATATACAAAATTTCACCTTTTGGAAGAGGAGGAATGAAGAAGAAACTTATGTCAACATCTTCAAAGACACAAGACAGAACTTGTTCATGCGGATGAGCTAGGCATATTATTTATGGATCGTATGAATCGTCAGAAATCCGTTCGAAAGGGCATGTGACTTTTTGAATTTTGGGCCTGAAGATCCTGCTGCAAACTCAAACAGGCCATAACTTTCAAACCATAAGTCGGTTTGACTATTATAATACCTTTTCGGAAATGGTTTCGAGTCAACTACGACGTGGTGAACTGCGTAGTGGTTCAACATTTCGTTTACGGCCTAAAAAGGCCGTTACAGTTTTCTGTCGCGAGTTTTAGTTTTTATCACTTTTGTTAGTTTGGCCCGTTTGGACTGTTTTTGGGTTTTCTTTATTCTTATTTGATTTTCGTTATTTCCTGAGACTATTTAAAGGTTGTAAACCATAAATTTCGGGTAAATCATTCAATAATTTTTATTCAATTTATCTTCTCTGAGTTATCTATGTGTTTCTGGGTTGAACATGTTCCGCTGCGTCACTTGTCTTTATGTTTTAATTAGAAATGAATTTCTACAATATTTCAGGGCACTCATCAATCTACAATATAAAGGATGGAAATTTCAATATGTTATATTCTAATAATATGTTTTAAACTGAATTTTCAGCATTGTCTTCCTTGTTCACAATTTTACATGTTCTTGTCCACTATAAAAATGAAAACCCTTTAGTCACAACAGAGCTTGACTTCCATTTTTGCACTGTCTCTTTTGCCTTCTCTTCTTTAAATAATTCAGTCATAATAAATAATGATTACAGAAAAGGAGTGAGGGATGCTTGTATTTCCTCCAATGTTCTCCCTTTTGTTTCTGGAACCAATCTGGCGACAAATAAAACAGTTAAGCCAGCAACTCCACAGAAGAAGAAAAATGTTCCTCAAATGATGTTTGTTGAATACAGTTTAGTTCAGTAATCTGATATCTGTCATATCGGTTAGGTTAAAGATTTCTATTAGAAAGGGAAAAAGAAGTGACCTGCTGAGCTCCATTCCATCATGAAGTTCAAAGTGTAAGTAATAATCCAAGAAGTGGACCAGTTGACTAAAGTCACCAAGCTTCCTGCTTGTGCTTTAACATTTATTAAAAATTTCTAACAAAGAAAATGGACATGTTTAATTAGGATCTCTTGTCTTCAACTATTAGGCAATCTTTGTCTCAAATTGACTTACCTCAGACATTATAATCCATGGAATCCCTCCCAAGCCTATAGTGAAAGCTGTAGCAACAACCTGAGTTTGCAGTATGGCCATAGTTAGAAGAATATATATATATATATATATATATATATAGTTGTGCATTACAATTAATGTGTGGGGAAACAATCATTTTATACCAGAAAGCCTGTAAGTGCTAGAACTGGAGCAAGGGCCTTCAAATCGGTGATTTCCTGATTATGAAACAAGAGAAAAGTTGTCAAAACAAGAATCCGAAAGCATTTTTGAGAAAATCATTTGAAGAAACTATATGAACTATGTTACCTTAAAGCCGAATGACAGTCCTATAAGGAAGCAAGACAAGCACATTCCACTCGCAGACACCTGCATAAGTTGGAGTGTTACTTTTTTGACTTCTTGTTCACTAATTGCAGAATCTTAGAATGAATGTTTCACAACACTAACCAGTAGAAGTGGTCGTCTACCGGATCTATCCATTAAAAGTAAAGCTATAATGGCCACTGGAATCTGCAAAAAATGGAGAAATGACATGTCAGATTAAATGTCTGAAGTAAGAATTTGACATTTGTGTAAGTAATTGTTGGGAAGATGAAGGTATACCTGTATAATAGACATAACTTGAAGGCGTATGGCACTTGGTAAACCTGTTGCAAACCAGAATTTCTATTGTAAACTTTTTAATTCCTTGTAACAGCTTAATTATTTCTTACAAGAAAAAATAGTAATTGTCACTGAAATAATTACAAAATCCAAGATGGAATATGTAATCTTACCGGCTTTGACAAATATGCTACTAGCATAATATGCCATACCACTGTTTCCTCCTAATTGTTGCAATAGCATTAGCCCAACTCCAACCTTCAAATTCCAAGAAACCATTATATAGAATTATGATTTGTTAACATATTTGGTTATTCATTCTTAGCTTACAAGCCTTACAATGAGTGGATTAGCATATTTTCTCTGGAACAATTCCAGGAAACTGGATTCTGTCTGTTGCTCAAAAGTTTCAATATACTCCTACAATACAATGGAACAATGTAAGAAACCAAGTTACTTGGTTTTTAGGAAAAATTTGAAAGAAAAACAGATATGAAGCTGAAAGGCTACTTTAATGTCAATTGCTTCTTCATTAATATCAGCTACCTTATATCTTGATTCGAAGGCCTTGAAGTCTTTAGGAGGTTCATCCTCAATGTCTTATGGAACATCCCAATATCCCACTAGTCTAGTTAATTGACCTTGTTCGTTGATGAGCTCTTGGAAAGTGGTGACACCTTCTTCTGTTGTCGTGCTCAGTTGATAGTGGGACTTGATGGGGGACACAAGCCGATGAAACACTTGTTTTTTGCTTTGAATTGAAGGATGCCCACCGTTTTCAACTGTTGATCAATTTTCTTGTCCACTTTGTTGCACCAATCCTCGACATCCGCTTTAATCTTCTGCACGTTCCGTTTGGCAGCATCAACCTCTTCTTGCACACTTGTTTTTTTTGCTATCAACGTCAGACGTTTCTCCTTAAACTTGTTAACATATTTCTTTTTGAAGATCACATATCTTAAATGTCGCTTAGCTTCTAGAAAGATGCCTAGCTTCCGAAGTAACATTGGCAGCAGCTCCACTAGCAACGGCCTCCATTTTTCTTTTCTAAATACAACAGACAAGCAAGCAATGCAAATGGCAGAATAAAATAGAGACCACAAGGAGGAGCATAGACCCAGAAATGAAATCAATCAGGAAAAACAGCAAAGACAACGACAATGGCATGCCTTTCAATACTAAATCTCGACAAGCTAAACCAGAAACAAAGAGCGGAGAGTTGTTGAAGCCTAAAGGGACGAAGATGACAAAAGGTAACAAATAACCAGAGAAAAAAAAACATAACAACAGGGGAATAAAACCAAAGTTAATTGCTAAAGACAACAACATGAGGCATTGAAGTGTTTAAAAGGGTTTTAAGAATAATTATTTGAGGGAATTGATAAAGGGAAATGAGTTGAGTTCAAACTTCAAAGATTCAGGCTTTTTGTTTAACAATGGAGAATGGAGATCAAGGCAATAAGGAGAGGGGTATGCAACTTGTTAATATGATAGAATAGGACAATCTTTTGCCTTATAATAAACCGAACCCATTATTCACCAAAAATCTTACATATATAATGATAACCCCTCTAACAAGGGATTACACGTGGTTTAATTGGGGGTCGACACTCACCCCCAATGGCCAACTCAAAAAAAGGTTATTTGCGCAATGACCCTTGGACATTTTAACTTAATGCATTTAAGTGCCTGTAATATTTTTTATAGGCTCTTTAATTTTCTATTTTACATCAAGGCTCTCAAACATTTATACTTTATGCAATTTCATCCTCAAATTTTTTATTCTATACAATCCAGTCCTTCAATTCCATTTCTTTAACTTTTAACTCTTATTATTTTAACTCAATATGAAAATGATTTATAATACTTTTCTATTAATGTTTAAATTTGTTAGTGTGGAAATTGTCATGTGTATAAATGATAAAAGGTGTCACTGTGATCAGACCAAAATATCCCTATTTTCATGGTCATTTTCTCCTATGTTAGGTCTATTTATCTTGATTGTGCTTGATTGTGCCTTATAATGCTTATATTTATGTTCATAGGTATTGAAGAGTAGAAAGGTACAAATATGATGATTTCATCATTATTTGGAGCTATTTTGAGTGAATTATGGCACAAATATTCAATTGGACTTTTTATGAAGATTTGGAGCTTCAATGATCGTGATTGAAGAGCTTAAAGAGTAGATTTTGCACTTATGGAGGCCATGAAGATTGTTGCTACAAGGTTCTGAGGTGAAGAAATCAAGAATGAGTTCAATTGAGAAGACAAGTCGTGACACCAGAAGAGCTGGGCACATAAGCCAATTACCTGGGTGGCTAGTTCATCGAGGTGGGCGCCCAGGAACTATCGGGATTCAGCATCAGCGCACCCACGGTGTCTTCCTCTTAAAGTTGTCCAGATTTGATCCAATCACAGCGCGGTCTTGGGAAAATTAGCATAACTTTTGAAGCTCGAGTTTTAGTTTTGTCGTTTTCAATAACGAAAATGCCCTCGAAGTTTCTGCACATAAGTTGAACGTGAAAAGCCCATGATATCAAGCCCAAACTGATTTGTTCAACCTCAAGTCGGTGTGGAGAGTTAGCTTAGACCTAAAGGACGAAAATCAATCCAATTGGAAGGAGGATTAATGAGTTTAAAATTCTATTTCGTCATAGGTTAATTTGCCCTAAGTTTCTAGTATAAATAGCCTACCTTTCTCTCATAATTAGGTTACAACTCTTTTTATTCTTTTCTTTTGGGAGAGAGCCGCCGATCAGACCTGTATTCAGCTAAGTTTTCTTCTCTTTTCTTATTTGTTTTGATGGTCACTCAAATCATGAGTGGCTAGTTCTTTATTTTCTCCAATGTAGGATTATAATTTGATCTCTTGACTTTTATCATGGGGAGATTTTGCACTCATATATGAATTATTATTTGGGTATTTCTTAAATCTCTACTTTAATCCTATGATTGCTTGTTTTGATGGATTGGATCGATACTTTCTAGATAAATTAAGATTGCATCTGCTAAATCAAATTTAGATGTAGAAGTCAGGTTTGATTGTTTGGTAGCAATTGATTGAGAACTAGACATTCCTTTCAAGGGATTTAAGGATCAAAGAGCAATTTGTATGTACAAGTCTTATTGTGATTTGTGCTTGTTGAAATTACATATGCTTAATGCTTTATTCTTGATGATTCTGAAGCCTAGCAAGTAAGGAATTTGTCTTGAATATTAGAGATACTTCTCTAGACTAAGCATGTTGAGGTTATCTAATTTGGTAATTAATGGATTTGAAATTCACTTTTTGAACCCACGCAAGCTATCCATTGTTTTCATAATCTTTTGATATCGATGATCCATGTTAATTCTGTCAAGAGTGATATTAATCCTATGTTGGAGGGAGCTTTTATAAATTTTTTTCTTTAGTTAGTATTTATAGTTTACTTTAGTTTTCTTAATTAGTTTGCTTTGCTTTAATTGTTCTTAATCATACTTTCATTCGACAATTCTCTCTTTTATTTGTGTTTATTAAAGACAATTGTTAGGAAAAGAAGTTAACCATTTTCTCTATGGGATTCGACCTCTACTTGCCCTAGCTACTTAGTAAGGTTCTTGTAGGGATTTATTTTGTGATTTATTGACGACTCGATCAGAATTTTGGCGTCGTTGTTGGGGAATATATTTTCTTAGCCTGGTAACATTGTTCTCTAGTTAAAGAAAGATGGAACCTTTTCCACCTTTTCCAAGGGTTTGTAATCAATCTTTTAAAGACTCTGTACTAGTCCTTGAATACTTTGAATTCCTTTATCCTTTCTTTCTTAAGTTCAATTACCCTTTGGCCCCATTACAACCTAATGAAGACCTTTTGATTTATACCCATGATTTTAGTATTCTTTGGAGTAGTGGACATATAGATGTATATACAAGCTTATGGTAAGTAATGGTTGTTGACTCCATATGTTTTTAATGATAACAAAACATTCTATATTAGTGAGACTAATCAAGCTAACTAGTGTGCAGTGACAAATTGAGTGACATACTTAACAAATGGTTATGCGCAAAGAAATCCACACATAGCTCAATATCACAGAGAAGCATGCTATGATTAAAGCCCTCATGGAAAGCACAAGTCAAGAGAGATTGAAGAAGGCTTAGTTCAACACATCAAAATTGAAGTTGAGCATTAGTGGGACTAACGCCAATAACAGAAGCAAAAGACATAAGGCTGCATGCACAAGATATCCATGCGTGCTAAGGAAAGCCCTAAAAATGAAGCACACAAGTAAAGGGGAAATTGAAGATGGGTTAGCTCAAAGCACTCCACGAGAAGTTCATTTTAGTGAGACTAACACCATGAAGGAGAAGTCAGAAGAGGCAAGTCAGTAAACCTAAGGCATTGCAAAAAGAAGTTAAAAGTTAGCAAAGTATTTTAGAAGTTGCCTTAGTGCGAGCCATGCAGAGCGTTTATTAGTGGGACTAACGAAAATCGTGAATTTGCCAGCGCCAAAAAAAGACAAAATAACGGGCAGATTTTTCAAACAATCAAAATAACATCTAGTTTTGGCAGATTTCATATTTAAGGCATAAAATGACCGTTGGGGGTTAGATTTGAGGATTCAAGGACTCTAAAGAAGGGCCAAAACACTCAAGAATCCATACCAAGTAGTTTTACACTCTTTTATTCATATTTACTTGGTTTTTCAAGATAATTTTTCGCTCCATTTCATTGTAAATCTTGTATAGAGCTTAAGAGGTGTACTCGGATCATCTAGGATCTTTTTCATACATTCTTTTCATCTTGATTCTTATTGTAATCAGTGCGGTGAAGCACTTGAGTTGAGCTTGGAGAAGCTCGGGTGATTGTGAGCTTGGATTAGCTCGTGTACAAGCTTGGTTGAAGCTTGGGTTGTTATAACGGCTTGGTGTAGGCCCAGAACTACATCGGATTAATGGATTTGTTGAAATCCTTGGTGGGGATAGCCAAGGTAGAGGACGTAGGCAAGGAGGACCGAACCTCTATAAATCGTGGTGCAAGCTAAGCTTACTCTAATCCTTTTCTAGTTACTTTGCCTTTCAAGTTGTCTATTGCTCACCATCTTCTCTCTCCAACTAACTCTATGATTATTATCTGATTGCACATATTAACTCTACACATATATTTGTTTGTCATATTCTTTTATATTTCTTTGTTGATATATTGTGTATAGTTATATTTTTGATTTGTTCGCACTATTTCTTCTTATAATCTGGTCGCACTAATGTTATGTTTTGCAGAACAGTTTTGTAAGCTTAAAAGTTTTAACGTGTGCTATTCACCACCCCTTTAGCACCACCTTTGGGACCAACAATGGTCACACTGCAGCAAAGCGTGGTAGGTATTTGCTTGTATAAATGATAATAAACTGAAGCCATGATTCACAATTTCACATACTTTTGTCCAATATCTCCATTTCTTAATCTTAGCATTATCTTTCTCAAAAAAATATCTTACCATTATCTTTTTGTTTATTCCTAAAATAGATTTGAATTTTTAGATCAGAAAGGAAGAAGTGCATTACTTAAATAACATTGTACAAGTCATTGTTTGGGATATGACCCTCCTCACAGCAAGAGTGGGTCTGCCTAATATTACAAATTCTGGGGAAGGTAATTCCCGAAACATCAGCAAAAATTCAATAGAAATTAAAGGAGGGGATTGCTAAAAAACAGCAAGGTCATCTTGCATCAAATTACTGGCTTTGGCAAGTTTGTCAGCGCAGTGGTTGCCCTCTCTAAATGTGTGTTGCAGGTACTGGACGCTCAATTGGGCCATAAGGAACCTGCAATCATCCAAAAGCACAATAAGAACATGTTTAGGATTAAAACAATTCTGCAGAAATTCAATGGCAAGCTGCGAGTCAGTCTCAAGAATAATGTTGTCAAAATTTCTCTATTTGGCTAAAGATAACCCATCCCTAATAGCCTAGAGCTCAGCTGTTGTGCTAGTAGCAATCCCAATTTTTTTTTCTGAAAACCAAGAACAAATTTTCCTTGGTTAACTCGGATGATGCCTCCTGCACCAGCCAGACCAGGGTTGCCTTGTGAGGTACCATCCGTATTGATTTTGAGAAAACCAGCAGGGGGAGGATCCACTTGATTTGTTGTGTGTAGTTTTGCTTCTTGTTTTTTGAAATATCAGAGTTGGCAAAGAATTCAGCAACTTGCTGGTTGATGCTCTGAACAACTCTATTGACACTTCTCAAAGTCCTACCAAAGAAACTGTCATTTTTATGCTTCCAAATTTCCCAGATAGTAAAAGAAAACAGAATATTCCAGAGGATAGTGAAATGAACAGGTTCAACGTCTTTGATACTGGCTTCGAGCCAATCTCTAAGTCCCAGTCGAAAAGTGGTGCACATTGTCAGGTGGTTTAGGAGCCCTCCATATGCTTATAGCTTGCTTGCAACCTCTTAAGACATGTTCAACAGATTCGAGGGGGTCATTACAGATATGACAGGTAGTGGAAGTGGTGATACCTCGACGAGCTAGGAGTTTTTTAACAGTAAGTTTGTTATGAGCAACTAGCCAAAGAAAGGATCTGATCCTAAGAAGGGTGGGAGATTTCCAAATCCACTTCCAATCCTTTTTATCACCATTCGAAGGGCCTTTGGCAATTTGGTAAACTGAGCTAAAAAAACTCCCCACTAACCTCAAATTTCCAAGCCAAAACATTATCAACTTCACAATTTCGATGCAAGGGGGATACTTTTGATGATATTAACAATATTAGAAGGCAAAAATGAAAACACATCATGTTTCCAATTACCAAAGTTGTCAATCATATCTCTAACTTTGATAGAAAGATCATGCTGATGGATGGGTCCAATGAAGAAATTTCTTATAATGCCATGACTAGTCCAGTCTTCAGTCCAAAAGCAAGCTTTGCTGCCATGCTTGACGACCCACCTCAAACCTTGATCAATAACATTGATGGACTCCACAATGCCCTTCCACAAGGGCGAACCATATTTGGTGTTGCAAGGGTTGTTACCTGAAAGGCACTTACTTGTGAGTTGTCTCGCCCCAACCAGAAAGTCGAGCACGGACAACCGCCGTGTTGTCTCGAAACACGTGCTGGCCGGTCACGCGCACCAAGGCTCCACGAAGCGTCAATACCAGAATCCAACTACTACTTTTCATAATCAATATCCTTCTGTAAATTTAGAGATTACAATACAACTTTAATCATGCTTCGAATTCTACTGAACTTGGTTCTAACATGTTGTGAAAATACCTTTAGAAACTGTGTCATCAATTATAAATCTTCATATCCTTTATCCAATTATCGGTACATCTCGACTTGTAGTCTTATGTTGCTTTAACCTTCCGTATAACCTTTACTCCCTCATTCCACTCGTCAATAAATTTAGCTTTTGACACCGACTTCACATCACTTCAACGAATTATTAAGTCCTTTACAGTTCGTGCTTCAAACGAAATCAAACCACACTATCTTTTAGTTGTTAATGCAAACAAATTCCATCAAAACAAACATTTGATTCTACTTACTTGAAAAATTATATCACATACTTATAACATAACCATTAAGGTTATGCGAGCCATTTCAATTCATCCATTCTGTTTAAGGTGGAATGAAGTACTAGCTTTAACTTTCTTATGTTATTATAATCTTAGTTCAGAAACGAAATGTGATTCAAAAATCTAAGTCTGATGCTTTGGTCATGACACACCAAAATTCCTTGATTACTTCTGAAATCTAATTAATACTTTTATTCCTCATCACTAACTTAACTAGAGCTTGAACCCTTCTTCCCCTCTAAGCCGATTTCACCCTTGATCTCTTGGCAAAATTGACATGCAAAGCCACCAATATGAAGTCTAAAAGGTGTAGAATTAAACCCCTAAGTTTATTTGGAGATTGGGTCATGAGTTGAGAAGGATTCAAGGTGGAAATTGCCAAGTTTCAAACATCCAAGGGAGGTCAATGAAGAAATATTAGTAGGTGATGATGATTTTGTAAACTGGAGAGAAAACTAAGAATATTAGAAGTGGATTTTTGCAATCTCTTGGTAAGTAAATTCTTGCTCTTGCTAAAAGTTTATATGTCTAGAAGCTTTGGTAGTATAGATTTATGTCTTAAAGAAATTGGAATAATAAATATGGAAACAATTTGAGGTTGAAAGGTATTGGTTCAGTTTGGCAAGTAAAAGGAGTAGGCATAGTCAAAATCCTGTTTTGAAATTTTAATTCTGTATGTTCTGATTTATGGACTTTTAAGGTAGTAAACGATATTGAAAAATTATGAAATTTGGCAGTGTTATAGAAAATTGAATTTGGAACAAACTTTCTGAAATTCTCTTTTTGTTAATTTTGCTTGGATTGGGAGTTATGAGATTCGTAAGTTAATGTCACTGAATTGAAGTCCAAAACTGGAAAACTGACTTTGAGGTTAAATTTGAAAAGGTTATAGTTCGAATTTTATGTGGGTTCTTTTAAATCAGTATTAGCTTAATGAGTTAGCTTTCATTTGGTTTTAGTTTCGCTTGATTTGGTAGAATATCAAACAAGTTATGATCATTTTTCCTCAGCATCGCAAATCTGGAAATGCTAGAAATATGTTGTATTAGTTCATTTTGACTGAATTTTCGAGGGGCATAACTCTGTCTTAATAAATCCAAATCAAGTCATTCTTATGCCCAAATTGTAGGGTTTTGAGTCCTCTACAACTTTCTAGAAGGAATCGACTTGATATTTTAAGTCTAAAATAGAGAAATTTGATCGTTTCTATAACTGCACAGTTTTGCCCTTAAAAACAGGACACTTTTGAAATATTTGGATTCAACCCTAAATTTGATTATGTTATGGGCAGAATTTGAGGATAGTTCTTTGGAGTAAATTTTAGTTTAATGAATTGGCTTCCAAATGGATGTGGTTCCGTATGATTTGGTAAAGGATCGAGCAAGATGTGACTGTTTTTCCGATGTGTCGCCACGCTAGGTTTTTGTTGTAAAATAGAGTTTGTCTAGAACTTTAATGTCGTTAGTTGTTCTAATTATCTCGTATACTCCTAAATGTTTGGAATTCAAATTGAAAGGGGTATAAGTACGTCGTTACGATCGCAAGGAAATTAATGGGAGTATACGAACCTCCCGAACTGTGAGTGCTTAGTAGCTATCTTCATTTCATTAAGAAAAATGTTTTGAAAAATACTCCCATGTGATTTATAAATATTGTTTTTAAGAGCATGATTTTATAAGGTTTTTCGTAAATTGTTTTAAGTGCATGGTGAAATCTCATGATAACATGTTGCATGGTTTGACTGTTAATATTACTTGCCAATGTTGATGATTTGCTTTGCCTATTCGAAATTGTATAATTTGACTGTTTTATCTGCGAGCTTAAATCTTGATATATGATCATGTTTTGATATACTATTTCTTTTCTTGATAAGTAATGATTGTTTGTGATGATTATGTTTTGGCACATGGATGTGATTGTTACTGCAGTAACTGTTTGTTGTTGAGGTAGCCCATAGGCTGCCTATTGAGGGGTATGGGTGATCATCGACCCTAGGTGGCAGGCGCGTAGAGAAGCCACTAGGGGGACGTGGATTTCACTACGGGTGCCACGTAGTAATCCACAGCCAACGTCAGGGGAACGAGCTAAAAAAGAATAATGATTTATGATGTGTTCTTATGACTCATATGTGTATTTATAAGTTAAGCTTGAATTGACAAAAATGCCCCTGACGGTCTCGGTTGAGTAGCTACAACCGTAGGACTTGATTTTCGGCCGCTCATTTGATGAAGTTTTTTTATCAACTTAAAGTTTGGTTTAATATTATATATATATATATATGCATGTTTTAACAGTAAAGAAAATTTATGATTTTTACTGTGGATTTCTAAATTGACAGGCCATAATTGATTTGATAGAAATGATTGTTTTATTGATGATTATTGGTTTTATACAAATTGGGGCTATGGTTTCAAATGTACATTTACAGTTGTTTCTGACATGTGATATTAATGTACGAAATATAATTTTTGACGTATACGTATTTGTTTTGAAATGCCTTGAGTTTGATATTATCATTTTGATAAATTAATTAGATTAAAGATGATTATCTTTAGTTTTGTAAATGACTAAAGAGCTCCAATGAAATCTCACATCTTGATTTGAAATTATGTGTTTTAGATTGGCCATGCACTTTAGTCTTAATGCGATGTTAGTTAGCTCTCTACACTCACGGAGTATTCTTAGAAATACTCACCCTTTCAAATTCTTGTTGTGTTTTCAGATTAGTTTAATAAGTGCTTGAGTAGAATATTGCTTATAATTTTAGTCCTAACTTTACTTCGGGGTAGTCCAAAAAGCTATTAGGTGTAATTGTCCACTAGCATTCGCTAAAGATTTGAAAATTGGAATCTCTCCATCTCCCTCTCCTAATATTTAATGCAATTAAAACAATTTTTTTGGTTGTAGTTGTTAGAATTCTTTTTTAAAAAAAAAAGGGAACTATCATAAAGAAAGACTTATTTGTACACATAGACATAGACTTGTAATTAAAGAAGACTTACAGAGACGGCCAAAGCGAAAAAAAAAAAAACTTACAGAAAAGTTATATAAATCATTATGCATCACTTAGGTGCTTAAGCAGATATTCCCTTTGTTCCTTCTTTTCTTTTCAGATACTCCCTTTGTCTTTTTTTATAAGTCCCCTTCTAGAAGTTTTTTTTATCCCAAAATATAAGTCCTCTTTCTAAATCCAATGGATATTTTATTTAACTTACCCAAGTTACCCTTACTAGTGGTAACAGAATTTATGAAGAGAGATAGTGAGTGGGAGGAGGAGAAAGAGTTAGTGGGGGGAGAGAGAAGAAGGGCAAACTTGGAAGGAGAAGATAAAAAATTATAGAATTTAGAGCTTTGACTGTATTTCTTAATATTTGCAATACGGTTGAAAGGGACTTATAAAAATGGACAGAAGGAGTACTTCACTGTACAAGTTCAACTCAGTTTTTGGAATTGTAAACATTTTAATAAAATTGTTATATCAACTACTCATGTATTTAAGGTTTAGAAATTCAAAAAATATTCATGGAGATTAATGAATGGTAATATAGGAAGATTATGATATAGAATTTAAAAATTTTGTACTTTTCTTAAACAAATAAATCAATTAAATTGTGGAATTAAAAAGGAACAGAGAGAGTATATGTAAATGGTAAAAAATACTCCATTCTCCCATTTTGTCCTCCCCCTGTCCTCTCTTTTGCTTGGTTTTGTTTGACTTTCATTATATAATATATAAAACTTAAATTTGTGTGTTTTATCAAAATTAATTTAAACTGATCTACCAATATATGTTTGGTTAAGTGGAAGAAGAGCTCAATATCTTCTAATTGTCTCGAGTTCAAGTCTTATAAATGGAGAAAACAAGTGTTGTGTGAGAACTTTCACCCGTATGAAATCCGGTGCGGCTTGACTCATGATTAATCGGACCCGATATAGCCACCAGATACCAAGGATTAGTTAAAAAAATCAAAATTTTAAAATTGAAAAAAAAATTGAAATATTGAAAATTTTAATATCATAAAACTTAAAGTTTATTGGAAAATATTTTCTCGGAATATAAAATCGTAGTAAAAATTAAGAATATTTAGAAATTCATATGGACTATGCAACCTTTGATAACGACAACTCCATAGAAGGAGAAATATGTTCCTGCAATGATGTTTGTTTTTTTTTTTTTTCTACTCATGAACATGATATTGAAATGGACTACATAATAGAAGGTAGTCCTCTCCTTTCCCATAATCTCACCCCGTCCATCCCAGGATTTGAAGCCGGAACCTCCCATAAGAAGTCCCAAGCTCTTAACCGGGTATCCCCTTGGGACCCTGCAATGATGTTTGTTGATTTATCGGTCATGTATCATGAAGTTGAAAGTGTAAGTAACACTATTCCAAGACAAGAAGTGGACCATTTGACTAAAGCCACCAGGCTTCCTGTTGGGCATTAATGTTTATTGGAAAAATCCGGTAAAGAATATAGACATGTAGCATCTCTTAGATAATACTACTTCTTCCGTCCTTTTTTTTTTTTTGAAAGATCTTCCGTCCTTTTTTATTTGTAGATTTTTGTTGTGATCATTTTTATTTGTCGTTCTTTTGACACAAAATATTTCATATATCTTATTTTTAAAATTACCCTTATTATTTAGAGTGTATTAAAAATTGGGGTGTGATTGAATACAAAATAAATAAAGAGAGATATAATTATAATTATAAGGGTAATTTAGAAAAATAAATAAATAAAGCTTATCAAATTTATCAATTTGACTACTAATTTTCTTGGTATATACAATTCAGTTTTTGCCTACATATAAAAATGGACAAGTGACGGAGGAGTAATAATACCGTAATAGATTATCCTTGATTTTTACCAAAAAAAAATTATCCTTGATATTGGTACATTCTCTTATTATAAGTAAAGCCCAAAAAGCCATTATTATTAAAATTTAAAAGGGTTAATCGATTGATTTTTATAGAGCAAATTAGCCGAAGCCATTCTGGCCCATTTTCTCATATACTTTATTTTTGGCCCAACTGGTAATTATCCTACTCTACTACTTATAGAAAATTAGTAGTAGCACATAGACACATCCGAACTTACACTTTCATACTAATAATTTTGGCCCAACTGGTAATTATTCTACTCTACTACTTATATAAAATTAGTAGTAGCACATAGACACATCCGAACTTACACTTTCATACTAATAATTTACTAGCCATTAGCAGAAGTAAGCAGCCTTGGTCTTATTCGATGCAAGAAGAAGAATTCAGCAATTAGAAAACACACCCCTACTAATTTACTGCAGAATTTGTAAATTAATATTAAGACATAAGAACATAAAGGATATAGGTTCATGAATAAATAATTCTATAAACATAATGTTTAGACATACCTCGGAATTTGGTCTCTTACTTAATTTTACGTTATTTCTTTCTGATGAAAAGACTTAATTTTTTGTTTGCTGTAAACCCTAATAAATAGAGGGAGGACCAATTTATATATATGGTCTTTTAATCTGGTACGTCCATCAAATAACCAGTTGAACGGTTGAGATTTATTTGACTATTAAATGTATTAAATCTCTCTCAATTAACATAATTAGGTAGATTTGATTTAACCCACAATAATGTTGGTCAATCCTATAATTACCCAATTTATGTAATTGACAGATTTGATATGGGATTAGAAATGAATTTCTACAATATTTCAGGGCACTCATCAATCTACAATATCTTAAAGGATGAGAATTTCAATAAGTTATATTCTATTAATATGTTTTAAACTGAATTTTCAGCAAGTACAAAGCCTAATAGTAATATTTGGCTTTGTCTTCCTTGTTCACAATTTTACATGTTCTTGTCCACTATAAAAATGAAAACTCTTTAGTCATAGCAGAGCTTGACTTCCCTTTTTGCACTGTCTCTTTTGCCTTCTCTTCTTCAAATAAATCAGTCATAATAATAATGATTATAGAAAAGGAGTGAGGGATGCTTGAATTTCCTCCAATGTTCTCCCCTTTGTCTCCGGAACCAATTTGGCGACGAATAAAACAGTTAAGCCAGCAACTCCACAGAAGATGAAAAATGTTCCTACAATTTGTTGAATACAGTTTAGTTTAGTAGTCTAATGTAAATCATGTCAGTTTAGTTACTGATATCTGTTAGAAATTAGGGAGAAAGAGATGACCTGCTGAGCTCCATTCCATCATGAAATTGAAAGTGTAAGTAATAATCCAAGAAGTGGACCAATTGACTAAAGTCACTAGGCTTCCTGCTTGTGCTTTAACATTTATTGGAAATATCTGACAAAGAAAATGGACATGTTTAGGCATTATAATCCATGGAATTGATTATATTTTTGAAATTGGTACATTACCTCAGACATTATAATCCATGGAATCCCTCCCAATCCTATAGTGAAAGCCGTAGCAACAGCCTGAATTTGCAGTATGGCCATAGTTAGAAGAATATATATATATATATATATATAGTTGTGCATTACAATTAATGTGAGGGAAACAATCATCTTATACCAGAAAGCCTGTAAGTGCTAGAATTGGAGCAAGCGCCTTTAAATTGGGGATTTCCTGATTATTAAAGAACAACAAGATTGTCATAACAAGAATCCGAAAACATTTTCATGAAAATCGTTTGAAGAAAATATATGAATTCTGTTATACCTTGAAGCAGAATGACAATCCTATAAGGAAGCAGGATAAGCACATTCCACTGGCAGACACCTGCATAATTTAAAGTGCTTAAAATGAATTTTTTTTGAATTCTTGGTTCACTAATTGCAGTATACTTGAAATGAAAATTTTACAAGACTAACCAGTAGAAGTGGTCGTCTACCAGATCTATCCATTAAAAGTAAAGCTATAATGGCCACTGGAATCTGCAGAAAATGAAAATTGACATGTCATAAATGTCTGAAGTGAGAATTTGACATTTGTGTAAGTAATTGTTGGGAAGATGAAGGTACCTGTATAATAGACATAACTTGAAGGCCTATGGCACTTGGTAAACCTGTTGCAAAAACCAGAATTTCTATTGTAAACTTTTCTAATTCCTTGTAACAGCCTAATTATTTCTTACAAGAAAAAATAGTAATTGTCACTGAACTAATTACATAATCCAAGATGAAATAGGTGAATTTACCGGCTTCGACAAATATGCTACTGGCATAATATGCCATACCACTGTTTCCTCCTAGTTGTTGCAATAGCATTAGGCCAACCCC
The DNA here is from genome assembly GCA_001974825.2 of Corchorus olitorius. Taxonomy (NCBI): domain Eukaryota; kingdom Viridiplantae; phylum Streptophyta; class Magnoliopsida; order Malvales; family Malvaceae; genus Corchorus; species Corchorus olitorius. Next base: position 35,102 of record AWUE01015200.1, read on the forward strand.
AACCTTCAAATTCCAATTAAGAAACCATATACAGAATTATATCAGACATGTAAAAAGGTGATTATGATTTATTAACATATTTGGTTATTCATTCTTAGCTTACAATGAGTGGATTAGCATATTTCCTCTGAAACAATTCCAAGAAACTAGATTCTGTTTGTTGGTCAAGAGTTTCAATATACTCCTGCAATACAATGGAACAATGTAAGAAACCAAGTTACTTGGTTTTTAGTAAAAATTTGAAAGAAAAAACAGATGAAACTGAAAGGCTACTTTAATATCAGCTGCTTCTTCAGTAACATCAGTGTCCTTTCCCCTTAGACGCTTCAAAGCAGCTTCAAACTCTTTTTCTCGACCAATTTTTGCCTGTAAAAATTAAACCAACATGATTTTTTAGAAAAATTAAACCAAAATTGATTTTTTAGATCTGTCTCATAAATGTTATCAGCTCAAAAAGCAAAATCCTAGGAAATTGAGTTAGATTAGACTCACCAGCCACCTAGGGGACTCTGGTATGAAAAACAAGCCTATTATCTGAACTACACAAGGAATGACACCTGAAAAAAAAATTGGTAAGAAAAACAGAACTTCATTAACACTACCCTTGGCCTAAAATAACAGAAAAATGGAAATGCAGAAGGATATATATATATACTGATCATAGCGAGGACACGCCAAGACAGGAAGGTTCCAATGAAAAATATAATGGCAAAACCAGAAGTAATCATCAACTGCAGGATTGAGAAAACATAGATCAATGTAAGAAATACATTTGATTTGAGACATATTATAGTGATATTGTCATATTATGTTTTAGTATTACCTGATTTGCATATACAAACGACCCTCGGTGAGTTTTAGGTGTTATTTCTGCTATGTAAACTGGCACCTATAAGTAGTGGGAAGTTAATTTCAGGTTACATAAATGTCATGTTTTGAGTTACTTAAGAACTGTTTAGGTTAAAGAAATATGAATTGAAACCCTCAGTAGAATTACCACATAAGATATTATTGCAACTCCAATTCCAATTGACAGTCTTCCAATGTCCAGCCACAAAGCATTCTGACAACAAGAATTCAACATTTTACATTTTACATTTTAACATCTTCTTACATAACAAGAAACAGAATTTGGAGATTAAGATATTCAACTGAACAATCAAACAAATACTAAATTTGGGGAAGGAAAATTAGGATTAAGAATGCATAGAAATTAACCTTTGCAAATACTATTGCAAGCCAACCAGCAGTGCAGAATGCTTCAGAAAACCACATTGTCTGTCTCACAGTAGCAACATTATCAGACAATTTTTCAACTTGGAAGTCTCATATTAAGTACATTTTTGCAAGAAATGGAAGAAAAACTTACACGTCTCCGACCGATAAGATCTGCTATCTTCCCACTGAAAATTGCCCCAACCATTCCTCCTACTGTCATTATTGAACCGAAAACGGAGTACTGCACATTGCTAAGAATATCAGTATGCACTATGCAGAAGTAAAAGTGACATAAAAATTGATAAATCCCTGTTTCTAGTATGATCTGAAAACCTATTTGACACGGTTTAATTATTAATTATTTGGACATCATACACTTTTGCAGTTTGTACATTGCTAACAAAGATTACAGATTGAAAGTAGAAGCATTATATACATGATTTTGCTCTGTTTTCTTTGAAAATTATATATAAACGGCTTATTGTACCTTTGGGCCCTCGAACTTGGCCAAAGGTATCATATAAGCCGTCAAACTTTATTTTCAGTCAAATAAGCCCTCGATTTGACAGTTTTGGTCAAATCTCCCCTTTTCTAACCGAAGCTTGTAGGGTCAATGATGTGGCATGCCACGTGTGTGCCACATCCATGTTAAATTTTTACGTGGTAGGTCTCATCAATGACTAAACTCAATTAAGTAAGTCTCATTTGTCATGTGAAATTTCCATGTAACCTAGTTAACTGGGTGAGGGTCTCACTGTCATGTGGAATTTCAACATGACTTGTCACGTGAGTGACTCTAATGGTTTCAGGTACGAAAGGGGTCATTTGACCAAAACTATCAAATTCAAGGGCTTATTTGGCTAAAAACAAAATTTAAGGACTTATATGACACCTTTAGCCAAGTTTGAGGGCCACAAAGTACAATAAGTCATATATAAAGTGAATTAAAAAGAAGAGAAAGATTGGCATACTAACTTCTGCCATGGAAAGGCCCAAGTCTTCCATGATACTAGACTCCGCAGGTGATGAATAACCAATCTGGATTCAAGAAATAGGAAATACAAAAACCCTTAATCAACAGTCACATCATCATGAAGAAAAATTCTTCCTAACTAATGAAATGAAGAAGACGAAATAAGTGGTTTATACAGAGAAAAAACAACTTACAGCACAACCATAACTGAAAGAGCCACAGACGGTAACAAACGTACTGAAGACAAGAACAGCCGTGAAGGAGGTGGAGGAAGCTGTCGTCTCCGGTGGCAATGGCATGTTAACATATAAGTCAGCGTCGCCACCATGGCCGGCGACATTGCTAGAACGTTTTTGTTCATTGTTAAGCAACAACCTTTCTTCCATGCTTTTTCTCTCCATTTTTTTCCCTAGACGTTTGCTTTTGTTCCAAACAACGAAACAAACAAACAACCGAATCAAAGGAAGTCCATGGAAGTAAGAAATATTTAATTAAGGTCTCGAGTAACATTCTTTATATTTATAATATATAGAGAGAGAAAAAAATTAAGGACCCACATATTTTTTCTTTTAGCAAATTTTACGTATATCTTATTCTTTTGTATAGTAAAATTAATTTCTTTTTCTCTATATTATATGTTTAATTCGGTAAGTTTTCGTTAATTATACCACTCTTAATTTTTATTTATTATGTTGTGAAATATGTATAGATTTTTGCTTTTTTTTTATCCTTTCACTAGTATAGTATATATATATATATATATGGTTTTCAACAAAGTTGAAAAGATGTCATTCCATTAAAATGAGATTTTGTTTTTTTTTTTTTAGTTTGTGTTTAGGTGTAGGGCGCTAGAAGCTAGGAAAAAGAGGATATATAAAACAAATAATAGGTGACTTTTTTTTTCTAAATATTTTATAGGAATTTAATTTGGTTTGATATTAAATTATTTATTATTCCACAAAACTTAACTTATACTCATTCATCTATATTACTAGAAGTCTAGACTAGTGGACTGGTACGTACATGGCAAGCTACCCATATGATCAATTATTGCTAAATAAACAATTTCTAATATTTAGATGCCAAAAAAAGACAATTTATAATATTTAAATTAAAATTTTAAACTAATTAACTCTATTCAAAAACAATAATATTGTACAAATAAATATATCGGAGAAAAAAAATTACCATTAGGACTAAAAATGCTAACATAACTAGGGTTAGATTCTCATTTAATTTCAAAAAATTAATTATTATAGGAACCATTCTAATGTAGTTATGATCCAACCATTAAAATATTGGATGGAAATCCCCTGTCCTAAGTTTTGTACCCTACTTCATGCCTCATTCACCAAATCATACCACATGTCTCTTGTGTTGTTCTAAAATATTATATTACATATGAGACTTCAAAGAGTTATGCTACAATCACAAATTTTAAATTTAGATATATGTTTAGTCAAAATTTTAATTTTAAAAAATAAAATTTATTGGGTAAGGACTAAATTTTATGATATTAATCATGATTTATGATTTCTGGCCAAAAAAAATCATGATTTATGATTAAAACTGAAAATGATTCATTCAAAAAATTTCTTGTATTTTTATTTTCTGTTACTACTAGTTAAGAAAACTAGTTACTATTATTAATCGATGGAGTTGCTTGCGGAAACAATTTTGACTTTATAGTTTGGTTTGATTATAATCAAACAGAAGATGGGGCCAACATTTGGTAATGTATTAGGTTGAGTACATTTTTGTAGAAACATTTAATTACTCATAATATAATCAATTATAATATTTCAAAGATTATTTTAAGAAAATAATTAATATTTCAAAGATCTGAGAACAATTCTTGTTGATGGAGAGTGATATATTATTTTTGGATAAGTTAATTAATCATATGATTATTATAGATACTAGCATTAGACGCAAAATCTTTTTATATAGTGCTGAAAATGAGAAAAATAAGAGCTTTAAACTTTTTTTTTTAAGTAATATATGATCTTTTATTTTTTGAAGAAAGGTAATATGAGCTTTAAAACTTTGATCTACTCGTAATTAAAAATTAATTTATGTGATATCACTCTTGTAAAAATATACATACTAATAAAAAATCTAGTATGTATTCATGATATAATGCCCTTTTCTTCTGGGTTAGTACTTCTATAATGTCAACTGGACAAATTTGGATTCGAGGAGATCATTAATCTTACTAAATTGTTTATTAGTATCAAGAATTTTTAATATAACTCGAGAAAATTTATTCAAACTTTGATATTTTAACAATATTATCATTACATCAGTCATTAAACTAAATCTTCGGGTGTTCGGATACAAGAATTCAGAAGACTTCTAGACAATATTTTTTTTTAAAAAAAAAAAAAAAAAAAAAGAAGAAGACTTCTTGACAAAAAAAAGTCAATTGAATTGAATTGATCCAATAATTTCAAATTTTCATCAACTATATGTATTTTTCAAAAACAAGTTACAATGATGTAAACCAACGCATGTAGTGTTGGGCCAAGGGAGAAGAATTTAATCTTAAATTTTAGTCTCCTTAAGTAAGGCATTGTTGGATTTAAATCTTAATAATGGAAAAAAAAAAAAGACGTTAAAAAGTTTCCTCTAACTTAACATTTAATATGATGCAGTGTTCAAATTAGTCGAGACTCAATAGGACTACTGAGATCAAGAGATTTGTATCAAAACAAATAATGGTGAAAATTCTCTTGTTGAAAATCATGATCATGAACCACCCCCTATTTGTCAAGAGGTAGTTATTAAGTTGGTTAGGTGGCTTAATCTTTTTCAATTCATAATATTATGGTCAAATATTACCAAAATGGCCGGTCCAATAGGCAATAAATAAGAACTTGGTTTAATTTCCATCTACCTTTCCACCACCTAAATTCCAACATAATAATTGTGCCAAAAAAAAATTCCAACATAATAAAAATTAAAAACCTCATATTTTGAGACATTTGGGCATATTTTTTTTTTGGCACCATTGGGCATCATTGTTTGACAAATCAAATTTCAACTCTATTATCCAAAAGCCGTTAAGGGCCAAACCTGATCTTTTTGGTCCAGGCCCATTTTGCTATAAATCAAGCTTTAACAAATTGTTGCCAAACCTAAAAATAATGCAGTTGGGCTATAGCCTATAGCAAACCCCAAAACCACCAATTCTTTCCTCATTTAAAAGACCATCTTTAGGACAGCAGCCGTAAAGAAAGTCATGAAGTCACAAAGCAGAAGACTGTACCAGTAATTTGGCGAGAAAGATGATCAAGACGACAGCAACGACGATGTCTTCTTCTTTTGCTTCTGTTTCCGGTAATCTGGATCCCTTTTCCTTTTCTGATTCTCAACTTTCCAGAATCTGTTGCGTTGCTAGATTTTCTGCTTTTGATGCTTTTAATGATGAAAATGTGAGAGTGGGTTTGGCTAAATCCTTCCGTTCGGAGGAATTGATTATAGATAAGTGTAAATCAAGGTACTTTAAGCTTGATTTGGCTCTGGTTTTTTTCGATTCCATGATTTCAATAAATCCTTTGACCTCTGCTCAGGCTTTCAATACTAGTCCACCGTTGTTTCTATGTGTAAGCAGATTATGGGTAATTATGACCATGTCTATGAATTGCTTTTGCAATTTGAAACAGATAGATTTGAGTCTTTCTGTGTTGGCAATGGTTTTTAATGTTGCTCTTCAATCTCATTCTCATACCATAAATGTTCTACCTAGGCTCTGCATTGAAGGTGATATTGATAAGTCTCGTACAGAATGGCAGGGAAGTGTTGATAAGTCCTTGATTATTTTTCGAGATATGTTTGATGGAGGTCAGTCCAAATGTTAAAGGTGAATTGCATATTCAATTTAATGACTCAAAGGGGCATAAAATTTCACAACTTGGGTAGGTCTGGTGAGGTCACCAAGTTATTAGAAAACATGACCAAGTTATTAAAAAACATGATTGCTTCTGGAATTTCACCTGATGTTGCGGCTTTTACTTCCATCCTTGATATTTTTAAGTCCTAGACATGTGTGAACTTCCCTTCAAGACATGAGAAAATAACTGCAAAATTCTGTAAACAGTTAGTAAAAATGTGCAAAGCCAAAGGAATAGTATGGGTAAGACAGGGAAGGCATTTGAATTTTTGGAGTTGATGACTCGCAAAGGTTGATGGAACGAGGTGACAAGCTTGTTTGACAGAATGATGGATGAAGGAATACAGCCAAATGTGGTAACTTTCAACTCTATAATTTATGCTTTTTGCAAGGACGGGAGAACTGAAGAAGCCATTCGGGTATTGGATCTAATGGCTGAAAGAGATGTGAATCCTGTCATTGTGACTTATAACAGTATAATATGGATTTTTCCATTCAGAGCAATGGAAAAAGCTATGATATATCTCTAAACACTGTTACTTTTAACATTATAATGGATCCTATTTGTAAACAAGGAAAGATGGAGGGAAGCTGAAGGTGTACTTGTGATCTTATGAATCAAATAGGTGCAAAGCCAAACGAGATTACATATCATAGAGCGATTAATGGGTATTGTTTGCAAGGTGAAATAGATAAGGCAAACAGTGTCTTCGATCTCATGGTAAGAAAGGGTTTTCTATCAAGTTTGGCCTTGTGTAAAATGTTGGTTAATGCTTATTAAGAGGGAAAGACTAAAGATGAAGCTTCGAGGAACATTGAAGAATTGGTCCAAAAGGGTATGATTCCTGGTTCCGTAGCACATAAATTGCTGATAAAGATCTGGTCAATTCTGTAATGCATTGTTGGGGCCTGCTCCTGTCCATGCTCCATGCCTCCTGCTTAGTGAAGAAGCTTCTGTATTTGTAACTTCTAGTTAGCATCATTTTAAAAATCTTCCAGTTAGCATTATATTGTAACTTCTTTTAGCATTTTCCAGTGTATTACTCATTTTGTTGGCTGTACTAGACTCCTAGTGAGTTTGCAGATATTATGAAAATCTTGGTTATTATTTCTTTCTTTCTTGAATATAGTGTTGATGGCTGCTATAATTTAGATTAAAATCATGGTCTGCATAGCAGTAAGTGTCCACAGCGAAATGGAACTTGTGCATATTAAACATTCTCAAGAACTTCATACTTGTGCATATTAAACATTCTCAAGAACTTCATACTTGTGCATATTAAACATTCTCAGTTGCAAAGGCTTCCAGCTGAGCCCTTAATATTTACAGGAAATATATGAAATAGTAAAAATTTTCGTTTGCTTTTCTGAACATGTCTAGTTGGTTAAGCCAGAACCAGCTGTTATTGTACTAGTAATTTTGCCTTGTTTCTGTGACTATAAAATGATCCAAAACCATACAATTTTGGACAGAATTTTAAAGATTCACCCTAAGGTGATCCAACACTGAATCAGTGAGTCCAACTTCAACAAAGTTTTCAGATATGTGGACCGCCTTGGAAAATGACTTGATGTATAATTTTCAGAAAAGATTAAAAAAAAAAAATGGCCCATGCATGTAGTTTACCCAACTTGCCTTGATTGCACAAGTATGGGGAAACAAAATTATATAATCATTTTTCTCATGTAATAATGATAAAATTGGGAAAATGTAAGAAAATTTTCCTTGTAAGCTCTTGTTGAATTTGGGATGTTGTTTCCATTGAGTAATATGTAATCAAGCACTAGTTGCTGAAAATGCAGATATGTATTAAGTTTGTCTAGTTCAATTCTATTATGTATATTAAGGACATTCAAGCATATACACCAGACATTGAATCGCGCCAATGCAACGGAGATTCAGATTACTTGACTGATGATGTCTTGTCAAAATCTGCCAGAAACATGCTTCTATCAAGTAAACTAGAAGTGTACAAGAGATAGAGCCACAGCCACTGCTTTAATTTCTTGACTCATTACTAGAACAAATTATGTGCAAAACTTTGGTAATGTTTTCCCTCTCATTGGGAAGACTGAGTTATTTCATCCTGTATTTCCTCCAGCCTTTTCCCTTTAGTTTCCGGTACCAATTTTGCTGTCAGGATGAAATTTGCGCCGCAGAAAGCCGCAAAAGTAAAGAACACCCCTGAAACAGAGTTCAAAAGCAGTCATTTTTTATGTCAAGACCCTTTGAGGAATTGTAAATGATTCCTGAAAGGATAAGTCATTACCTATTGCGCTCCATTCGATAAGGAAGTTAAAGTAGTATGCAATACCCCAACTGCAAACATTGAAGACTAAATTACATATGGTTCCAGCTGAGCCCTTCACATTTACTGGAAATACCTGTGACAGATTGTAAGCCAATTCATTGTTAAATTTTGAAGAAACAGATGGATGAATAAGTAAAAAAGGCGACAACAGCTCGCAGACCTCAGCTATCAGAAGCCATGGTATTCCTGAGGCTAACACCTGTGATGCCATATATACCTGAAACCAGAAGCAAATGATAAGAATGTAAGAAAAGGGAAAAACACAACACAAAGCATTTCTTGGTGAAGAAAAATGTGTTACCATTAATCCAATGAGTGCCAAAATAGGAGTACCCTTATTCCACCAATTGAAGTCCTGATTATCAAAGTGAGATTTCAGGTTAGTTTAATATGTAAACAACATTAAGGAGGCTTTAAAATGATAGATTTTCAAATTTCTATACCTTTAAGAGGAATGAGAATCCTGTCAGGAAGCTACCAAAGCATAATCCAGCTAAAGAAACCTGCAAGCAGATTCCAGTATCAGTCCATTGTTCAAATATGCAATGCCTTTCAAACCATTATTATAAAACAAAAGAACATTTTTCTAACCAGTAGAAGTGGTCTTCTTCCAGCTTTATCAAGTAACATTCCATTCCAAACGCCTGCTAATGTCTGCACAAAGAAAATCAGAAGAAAGGAGATAAATTTTTTTGTTCTTTTTTGTTTGACATTTGTAACAAAAAAGAAATGTGACCTTAAATTTCACATAAAGATGGAACAAACCTGAACTGCAGCCAATGTGATGAGTCCAACCATGCTTGAAATACCTGTTATCAATAAGAGTTTCATATATAGATCATTTTCATAGAGTTTCAGGTTTCTTTAAAGATTTTCTGATAATGGTCTGCAATTTACCAGCAGAGAGGAGGATAGCACCAGAATAAAATGCAAATGCACCAATCCCTCCCAAACTAAGCAGTCCCAACACTCCAGCCATAACCTATATATCAAATGTAAGAGATATCGATAAATCAAATCGATTATCATCATTTCAGAAATAAGAAATTGATAAACATTCAACAAAGTTTCAAGGCTTACAAGCAATGTATGGGCATACTTCCCCTGCACCACATCCAAAATGGCTCCCTTTGACTCACATTGAAGAAATTGAGTATAATCCTGAGAATTAGTAAAGGGTATAACTTTAAAAGATCAGTCAATCAGAATAAGGTTAAAACTAGAAATCTTTTGCTTTATTGCTTGAACTTTCAAAGAAAAAAAAGAAAGTACTAATTAATTACTTTGATTTCAGCTGCTTCCTGAGAAACATCAACTTTCGGTCCCCTGAGGCGCAACAGAACAGCTTCAACCTCTTTTTCTCTGCCAACTTTTGCCTGCAGAGAGCATTTTTCTTTTCATTAACTGCAGGAACATTATGAATATCCTTTTTTATTTCTTAGAAAAAATTATAAGATAAGCAAAAACTTGGGATCACCAGCCATCGAGGAGACTCCGGGATGAAGAAGAGGAGTGTAATTTGTAGCAGACCAGGAATAGTTGCTGTATGAAAATCATTCAACACTGTTAAAACCCCAAGATAGCATAATTTCCTAAACATAGAAATGGAAAGACATAGAGAAATTATACCTATTAAAGCCAATGTGCGCCAGTGGACAAAGGAACCAACAAGATACATAAATGACATGCCCCAACAAAGCACCACCTGCAAAATAATAAGAAATGAAGAAGCTTAAGCCATACCCAAATGTATATATATTAACTATGAAGTGCATTATAAACTAGATTTACCGGTACAATGGCTGAAAATTTTCCCCTGAGCTCCTTAGGTGTTATTTCTGCCATATATACTGCTGACTGTTTGAGATTGAATAATAAATAAAATGTTATCCATTTCCAGACATCCAACATCTATGTCCAATTTGGAATGAAAAATTTCAGAAATCTCACCAAATAACCAGAAACTCCATTTGTGAATCCCAATGACAGTCTTCCAAGGTCAAGCAACCAAGGAACCTATTCAAAATAGTTTTCAAGTCATCTTGAAAAACAAATTTAAATAAATGAGTTAGCAAAGAAGGGATTGAAAGTTGAAACCTTTGCAAAAGCTATGGCAATCCAGCCACTGATGTAGAATAGACTCAACACCCACATTGTCTGATATATATATGTATACATGGAGTAATTAGCAATAATTTTTTGCAATTTGCAGAACAAAGTAATAATTAAAAATGATTACCCCTTTTCGACCTAGGAGATCTGTTATTTTCCCACTTATTGCTGCACCTAGAATTGCTCCCACAGTTAGAATCGAACCGAAAAGGGAAAACTGCAAAAGAAAGATTATTTATTTACTTACTGCAAATTTCCAAACATTCAAAAGGACAATTAAATGCTTTAACATACAAGTAACATTTTTCTTATCCTAAATTTATTCAATTTTGCAGAACAAGACAGAACAAAGTCTTCCAAATAAACATCAGACAGAAATTATCTGTCTGTACCTCTGCAACAGAAAGATTCAAGTCTTCCATAATTCCAGATTGTGTAGGTGATGAATACCCTAACTGCAGAACAAAACAAAACAAAATCAAAATCTATTTTGAGCCCATTAAAGATTTGTTAGAGTCAAATACTTTACCGCACTTCCATAGCCAAAAGCACTGCAAGCTGTCACAAAGGCACTGAGAAGTAAAATGGTGGTGACTTCTGAAGCTGCTGCCGCCATAGCCAGACCTTCTTAATTATCATGTCTTTGTCTAAGAAGCAAGGTTTCTGTTTCTGCTCTTCTTTGTTCCGCCATTGTTCGAATTGTTAGCTTGTAAGAATCTCCAGTTTCAGCTACTGACATTGATATAAGCTTTTCTTGGTACTACGGTACTACCTACATCCCAGAGAAGAAAAATAAAATGCTTAACACGTGCTCAAGGATGTGATAATTTTAGGCAGCAGTTAATGACAATTATAAGACGACAATTCCACCCTTGACTCTTTTGCATACCTAACTTTCTTGTTTGCTTGCTCAATGGAAGTGATGAACTTCCTTTATTTATTTTTTTTTTCAAGAATTCTTCTAAAATAATAATCACCACAAGTTTTTTTTCTTCATGGAAGCATTATTTTATCAATTTTTCTTTCTTTCTAATGGGTTTGGTTGGTAGTCATTTCATATTGGTTAATTCATGAAGTTTTAGGTTAAACATTAATTGTTGCGACTAAACAAGCCTAAAATAATAAACAAGAACAAGAATATTTACGTGGTTCGATCAATTTGATCTACATCCACAGACAGAGAGAGATTCTTATTATTTGGGAGAAAACAGTACATCACACCAAGAATACAAGATATAGACCCTTATATAAACATAGAGTATTTAGTTCCTATTTTGACTGGGACAACTATTCTGCGTCTTCCCCACATGAGGTCTGTGATGAAAGCGGAAGGATCGGGACCGCAGCCCAACACTGACCTCTAGGAAAAATCCACAAAATTCGTAACTCCACAAATATCGGGTCGAGTCACAATTCAGACTGAATTAACAAGAATTCCAGGCACAAATAACATCAATCAACTCAAGATCAAAATCTGTATGTAAAGTGACCAAAATTAATTAACTTTTATTTTCTCTCTTTATTGTGATAGAAAAAGGTAATGTTGCAATAATTGGCCTACTCTGCTTTTGGGGAAAAGCAACAAAAGATAGTATATCCTATAATCATGGAGTCACACTCCTATATATGGCAAAAAAAAAAAGTCACACTCCTTTACAGGAAAATTAAAAAGAAAAGAAGTTACATTTTACTCTTCATTTCAATGGCCCCAACTGCCCAGCACCAGACATGTCATTTTCAACTTTGGATATATACCTAACACCTAATCTAAACACATGAATATCTTTTTCTCATATTCTAGAATTAGTTGTATATGCCCATTGTGTCATAATGGCTGAAAATTGAAAAATCTTCTGTAGTATTATGATGTACAACAGTACCAAGAAGTTTGGTGCCTTAGTTTTCCACACAATGTTATTAAAACATGAAAAATTATATATGAAATGACATTGGCAAAATTTTCATTTATTCTGAAGAATGAGTAATGGAAGCTTGTATTTCTTCCAGTGTTTGCCCTTTAGTCTCCGGTACCATTGTCGCGGCTAGGATGAAATTTGCAAAGCAGAAGCCTGAAAATATGAAGAATACCCCTGAAAGAATAACAAAAAAGCAGTCATTTCTCAAGGTCAAAACTCAAACACTTAAAAATTGCAGGTAAATCAGTGGATAGAGAAGGAAGTACCTGGTGAGCTCCATTCAATTAGAAAGTTAAAGTAGTATGCAACAGCCCAACCACCTAAACTGGTGATAAAATTACATATGCTTCCAACTGAACCTTTTACATTAATTGGAAATAACTGTGACAGACAGAATAGCGGTATAGTTAATTATGCATAGTAAGCTATGAGATGAATGAATTAAATTAAATTAAATTAAGGCGAAAACGGTTTGCAGACCTCTGCTAGTAATAACCATGGTATTCCTGAGGCAACTACAAATGATCCATTATACATCTGAAACCATAATCAAGTTTTTAGAAAGTATACAAGGAAAAATGGAAAGGACAAAAGCAAAATGAATGGGAAAAATTGCATTTACCAATAAGCCAATGAGTGCCAAAATAGGAGTACCTTGACTCCACCAATTATGTTCCTGCTCATCGTAGATCATTGAATCTGTTATGTCAGAAATGTACCCGAAAAAAAGCATCAAAGGGCAAACAAAGATATGATTTTAGAACCTTCAAGAAGAATGATAATCCTGTGAGAAAGGTGCTAATGCATAATCCAGCAGAAGAAACCTACATACAAGATTCAACAACTATCTCAATATTGTTAAATCATTCAATTTACTTACAAACCATTAGGAAAATGTTCATCTTTTTCTAACCAGTAGAAGTGGTCGCCTTCCGGATTTATCAATCAAGTATGCACCTAGAATCCCTAGTAATGTCTGCAAACAACCAAGGAAAAAGTTTCTATAGTTTTTTATCAGATAGGCAGCAAGCAATCAATCAGCAATTTGCATGACTTGAAAAGTGCACAAACCTGAGTAGCAGCCAATGTAACAAGTCCGGTCACGCTCGATACACCTGTCAATTATCATAAACTAGAATTTTGAGTAGTTGAATCTTCATAAGTAATTTTATTGAAGTTAAATTAATGAGATTGTTAAGACCAGTAATTTACCTGCTGAGACAAAAATACTACCAGAATAAAATGCAAATGCACAGGGTCCTCCCAAACTCAAAAATGTCATCAATCCGAATACAATCTACAAGGAATACTAGGGTTATCAATTGATAAAATGTAGCACAATATAGAGAGATTGATGAATTTCAACCAAGTTATGTGTCTTACAAGCAATGGACGAACATATTTCTTCTGAAATAAATCTGAAATTCCTCCCTGAGCAACTTCAAGCTCTTTGTCTCGACCTACTTTTGCCTGCAAACAAATTTTTAGATTAGAGCAGAAAAAAGCAAGAATGTTGGAATGAAAAATAGTTTAGCCATTGTGAATAAACTCGAATTGGACTCACCAGCCATCGAGGCGATTCTGGAATGAAGAAAAGGAGTGGGAGTTGGAGTAGACCAGAAATAGTTGCTGTATGTGAAATAATTCCAGAACTGTCACAACTCACAACTTTCAGACTGCATAATCAAATTTTGCAATAGAAAGTTATACCTATTAAAGCCAAGATTCGCCAGTTGACAAAAGAACCGACAACATACATGAATGACATGCCCCAACCATTTATCAACTACATGCAAAATAATAAGAAATTAAGAGTTGTGAAGAAGGAAGTAAATTGCAGCCAGATGTTTGATGAATTCATGATATATAAAGTTTACCGGCACCATGGCTGTAAGTCTTCCCCTAAGGTTATTTGGTGATATTTCTGCAATGTAGATGGGTGCCTTTTTGATATTGAGATGTTAATATAACATTTTAACAATAAATTGATGAAACAATGTCAAGTTAAGCTTCCAAAGACTTACCAAAAAGCCAGCCATTCCATTTGTGAATCCCAAGGACAGTCTTCCCAGGACAAGCAACCAAGGAACCTTTTGAAAACACATGAACAAGAAACAGCAAATAACAAATTTATAACAATGGCTTAGATAAAATAGATGAACATCCTCTAATTGATAAGAAAAGCAAACAAAATGCAGTCTTATTGGCGGTATCCTAGTTCGGTAAGCATAGAACAAACAGATGAACTGAAACCTTTGTGAATGCTATAGCAAGCCACCCACTGATGTAGAATATTAACAAAATCCACATGGCCTGGTTCAAGAGATGGAAGTTAGAGAGTGAAACATATATATATAGCAGAATTAATCGATCCTGAAAACGTTTACCAATCTGCGACCAAGTAAATCTGCTGTCTTCCCACTTACTGCTGCACCCAGAATTGATCCAATGCTAAGTATTGAACCAAAGAGTGAAAACTGCAAAACAGAGTACGTTGAACTGTAAACAAGATTGAAAAAAGATGAAGAACTATGAAATGGTTATGTTACCTCTGCTACAGAAAGTCCCAAGTCTTCCATGATTGAAGATTGAGTAGGTGATGAGTATCCCAACTGTAAATCAAAGAATTCAAAGAAAAAAACTAGTTCAGCCCAGCAAGGAATATTCACAAACACTTTCAATACTGCACATATGAAGTTTGAACATTCAATCAAAATACTGCACTTAACAGCACATCCAAAACCCCAAGAAATGCAAGCTCCAACAAATGTGCCAAGAATAAGACTGGTTGTGACATGGGAATCAGCCGCCGACTTTCCAACACCACCATTTTCTTCACTGTAAACAAGGTTGTCATCATGTCCATGTACAAAAAGGAAAGATTCAGTTAGTTCTGTCCTTTGCTGCTGCTGCTGCCCCATAGGCTTTTTTCTTCAAGCAATAAAAAGAAATCTTTTTCCAATTAGGGGCATTACTTAAACTTGAAACTAGTGGTAACTTTATATATAAAAATACAAAACAACCTACTTGTCTCAATCCAGGACAACTGCATTAAAGAAAGAAAGAAATAGAGATGAATTATTGGTAAATCGTTTTGCAGTCACACAAATGTATTTTTAATATGGGGCCTTGTAAATATCTGCATATTGGAATACTTTGAAGTGTGCTTCATCAGCTTTGCTAGGAATGTCCGAATGTGAATGAATAAGTGGGGTTCAAAATTCTGGCCAAAAAAAAAAAAAAAGTGGGGTTCAAAATTATTGCTTCCACAATTATCAAAGAAAATATGGCCATATCACTATCCCTCAATCATATCAAAGGACTATAACTTAACTCCTCTACCTACTACATTGTATCATATCTATGGAATTAATTCAATATATGAATATACCCCATTGTCTCATATGGCTGAAATTTGAATAATCTTATGCAATATTATCATCTACAAGAGAGAGGTTGGTGTCTCAGTTTTTCTGAAATATTACTCCTTAGTCCCAAATTAACTGACTCTTTTTGGGATAAATGTGGTCCTATTTAAGATCATATTCATCCCAAAAGAGTCAAATAATCTGGGACGGAGGGATTACTATTTATAATACATAATATACAATTTCCCAAACACAGTTTATTTGACTTTAGTTATTATGACTAACACAATCTATTAAACCACTCATGAGAAAATCCCTTATAAATGGAACAAGTTATCATGAAAGAGATTATTATTACTAATTAATCAGAGGTTATTACTAATTACTAATTAATTAGAGGTCTATGTCGAGGAATAATTCTCATTAAAATGCAAGTAGAGAAAACCGGGAAAGAAGGAGAGGGGAAAATAATTGGGCCTTTAATTGGATTAGAAAGTAGTCTCTCTGTTAGTCTGACCCAATAGGAAGATATAATAATTTGGGCCTTAAAAAGTTTTCTAACATTTCATCTTAAATCACTTTTTAAAGATTTTAAAACTGTCATTTGATATTTTATATATGAATCTTGCATGTTTTGAGGATAAGAATATTCACCTTTTGTTTTTGAGGTAAAGAATATTATTTTTTTTAATAATAGTAAAATTACTTAATTTCTTTAGTAAGGAACACAACTACACAAGCTGGGTTAGGGGCACATTGTTATGGTAATAATGCAATAATGAATATATTTTTACTAATGAAGGTATTTAAAAGTTTGAAACTGCTAAATATATATCATTATTACTAATGAAGGTATTCAAAAGTTTAAAACTGCTAAATATATATCATTAACTTTGCCATTAGTGGAGCATACAATAAAAAATTTTCGAAGGTACAATTTTCATTCAATGCTTTTCAATTGTTTTTTCATTTGTTGTAATAAATTAAGGGCCTCCAATTTGAAACCTTAATCCAATTCAATTCTTTTCCAATCATTTGACTCGATTTGGATGATTATTGGCTATTGAGTCCAAGTCACAAATGAGTAAATACTATTGACAATCTCCACATGTATAGTGAATTCTTCCAAAGTTTTAGACCCTTAACAAAAATGAGATTAAAGGTAAACAAATAAAATATTTTTATTTAAATGTCAATCTCAAATAAGTCAAGAAACTATGCTCCCTTACATTTTATCTAACAACCACTATTATTTACAAAAGAGTAAGCATTACTAAATTCATAAATTACCACATTTTTATACGTTTATTCTACATGATCTTTTTAACGATTTTACTTAATTATATTAATAGTTTTCAATAGACTTCAAATCTAGTAATAAGAGATTCCATTTTAGTACGATACCAAAAATCAAGTGATTTCACTCTACATTTTTTACATAGTGATGTATTAGTGGGGAGAATTTTGTTTTGTTTAGTTTAGTTTTATTTTGTTTTGTTTTGTTTTTTGTTTTTTTTTTTGTTTTTGGTTTTTTAATCTTTTACATTCTTTTGATTTTACTTGTAGGTTTGGCAGAATGGTGAGTTGGCGGCTCCGGCTGTGGAAGTGAAATTTCAACCTTTTGTATACTTATTTCAAACAATAAATTCTTTGTATTATATATTTTATCAAATAATTTTATTGATTTTGACATAATAAAGACTCAAATTTTGTCAAATTAATTGTTTTGCTTTACCATCAAATTTCATTAATTTATCTAGCTTTTCATTCAAATCAAAGGAAAGAACAAGCAATGTCTAGACAAAACATCTTTTTCTAACCAGTAGAAGTGGTCGTCTTCCAGATTTATTAAGTATGCACCTAGAATGCCTAGTAATGTCTGCAAAACATTACAAAAACACCAGTAGGGTTGGGTTATATATATATAGAACACCTTTCAACTTAGGTATGAATGGATATGACAAAAACATTTTTCTGAAAATTAGAATATGGTATTGATTGAATATACCCCATTGTGTCATACGGCTGAAAATTGTAAAATCTTCTGCAATATCATCATCTACAAGAGCTTGGGGCCTTAGTTTTTCTATTATTTTTAGAATACATAATATACTTTATTGCAGAAGTTTTCTTCAATCTGAAGAACGAGTAATGGATGCTTGTATTTCTTCTAGAGTTCGCCCTTTAGTCTCCGGTACCATTGTCGCGGCTAGGATGAAATTTGCATAACAGAAGCCTGAAAATATGAAGAATACCCCTGAAAGAATGCCAAAAACGCAGCCATTTCTCAATTTCAAAAACTCGAAAGCTTGAGAATTGCAGGTAAATCAGTGGATAAAGAAGGAAGTACCTGATGAGCTCCATTCTATTAGGAAGTTAAAGTAGTATGCAACAGTCAAACCGGCTAAAGTGGTGATAAGATTACATATGCTTCCAGCTGCACCTTTGACATTATTTGGAAATAACTGTGATAAACAGAAGCCTAGTTGAATATGCAAAGTAAAATATTTTTGGTAGATAAGTAAAAAAAGGTGAAAACAGTTCGCAGACCTCTGCTATTAGCAGCCATGGTATTCCTGAGGCAACTACAAATGATCCCATATACATCTGAAAAATCAAGTATTTAGAAAGTATATAAGGAAAAATGGGGAAAAGGAGAAAAACAAAATGAATGGGAAAAGTTGGATTTACCAATAAGCCAATGAGTGCCAAAATAGGAGTAACTTGACTCCACAAATTAAGATTCTGCTCATAGATCATTGAATCTGTTATGTTAGAAGATTGGTGAAATATGTACAAATAACATCAAAGGGTACTATGTTTTTTAACCTTCAAGAAGAATGACAAGCCTGTGAGGGATGTACTGATGCATAATCCAGCAGAAGAAACCTACAAACAAGTTTTACAACTATCTCATTGTTCAATTCAACCATCCAATTTACTTACAAACCAATTAGAAAAGTGTTCATCTTTTTCTAACCAGAAGAAGGGGCCGTCTTCCGGATTTATCGATTAAGTATGCACCTATAATGCCAAGTACTGTCTGCAAAACAACAAGGAAAAATTTTCTATAGCTTTTTATCAGATATGTAGCAATTGGCAATTTGGATGACTTAAAAAGTGCAGAAACCTGAGTTGCAGCCATCGCGACAAGTCCAGTCATGCTCGATACACCTGTCAATCACCATAAAATAGAACTTTATAGTTTGTAACTTCGATGAAGAAGGGATGAACAGGAAGACGAAAGCCATCCTCAAAAAAGACCCTTGGAAACATCACATGGCAACCACCATTAGAAATGTTGTACGACCTCTCATCCTCAGTGGCGTAGGACGGCTTGAATCCGTTGTAACGTGAGAGACCAGCAAAACAGCAAGTCATGCGCAAAATACCCCTCTGATGCTCCCAATCATCCTCACCCTCCAAATACCCAGAAGTGAGGTTAAGACAATCTGTAAAGGCCCTACGGCACATCTGCTCATAATCATTGTAATCTGGATCCGCATGAAGACTACCCAATTTGCTAGTCAGATTCCCAGAATATGCCCTCTTTGTGGTAGGAATGAAGTTACCTTCAATAAGCCGAGCGGGACACACCCAGATGCCAGGATCCAAAGCTTCCACTTCCTCATTATAAAGCTCCTCATCAACCGGTAAACCCTGAAGAAGGTCGTACGCCCCAGCAGGCTCCTCAACATTCCCTACATCTAATCCTGGAGCCTCCCCTAAAACATGATCTACTTCCTCTCCATCCTGACCCAAACCCTCATCCTCACAATGATACCCACTCGGTGAGGGATCCCCAAGATCATCATCAAGCCCAGACATCTTTACAATAAAGAGTTAGATCCAAAAACATAAAAAGCGCCGAATAACAACACAAACTTACAGAGAGTGGTACTCTCAACTCTGGAAAGACTAGATTCACGATGAATACACTATAGATCTGGTGGGATGAACGGCCCAAGCGAAGAATCGGAGGCAGAGTTGAAGTTCCACCCACTGGTCGGAGTCGAGGTAGAAGAAGAAGAAACTTGAAAACGACACAAGTTACTCAAACGATCGCTGCTAATGTTGTGCACGGGAGGATCTGGTGGAGCAAGCACCCGAACCGAAGAACTGGAATCACTTGAACCCGCCGTCGGAAAAACCAGAGACGCCGGAAATTACCCAAAAAACAGGGTACAAAGAAAACCTAGAGAAGATCTCCAAGAAGAACACCACAGAAAAGAAGGAAATTGACGAAAAAGAGTAACTTTCAACGAAATGAAGGCAAGAAACGACAAAATGTTTCAACTTTCTCAATTAAAAAGGAAGCAAAACAATGGAAAAGTTTTTGACTTAAGACAAAAATGGAAGAAAATGAAGTCAGAAAAGGGAAATTTATAGAGGAAGGAGATGAAAAGGAATCGGGAAACGAAAGGACACGCCCCTTGAAAATAGGCGAAAATTAATAGCCGCCCAATGAATGCTGGACACGTGGCGAAAACTGAAAAATAACATCTTTCAAAACCGCCACTTTTCAAAATTCAAAACGGTCAGGAACTGAAAGGACAACCACGTCAGCTGTCTCATCCAAATCAATCAAAAGTCAGGAAAATTTTTCTAAGTGTGGAAGACAAGCTAACATCATAGAAGCCGTACGACACATCGGTTCCCCAGCAACTGAGCTTATCCAAGAAGCGGGCCGAGCGATGCTTGATGTAGTCTCCACATATCCTAATGGTAAAGGGAACGCTCGAAAGAACCCCTTCAATATTAAACATCAAAAGACAGTCGGCCGTACGGCCTTCACAGTCTCCAATACATGTATAAAGATGACGCATGACCATACATGATGACAAAATCTCAGAAAAAGAAGAACATGCCGCAGCCTCAAAGAATCCTCAAAAATAACCTAACAAGCTGTACGGCCTGGCTCATTCCCAAATAAACCATAATCTGGCCGTACGGCCAAATCCTCTTCAAATTAAGGAGACTCTCACTATACGGCCCAAACAAATCAATGGATACTATCAGGCCGCACAACCCAAAAGATGTAGTGGCCTAACAATCACACATATCGAGCTCCGAGAAGCCTGTAAGAGAGTCAAACCTAGGAGACTGAGGTTCTCTCTGCCGCACGGCCACGATTATATCAAGCAACAACAACGACCGTATGGCTTTACTCATTCCATCACCATGGAGTAACAAAAACAAAAGTTGTACAACATAGCTCACCTCAAAAGGAGAGCCCTGATCATTCGATTCAGTTTAAATCAACAACAGTTAGCACTCCCACCCTCCCGCCCATGATGTACTTGTCGGAAGCCGCTCGTTCGGTCGCTTTATAACCACCCTCACGGCCTTGAGAGAGGCAAGCCCAAAGGGTGCAAGCATAAAGCCTAGTAGGCTAAAATAGGCCGGACGGCCCAAGAAGGACGAATTGGGATAGAGTACATCAGATCGGCCTCATAAATCCCAATGCCACACGCTTCGGGTCTAAAGCGGATAAACACGCGACCCGCGACCCAGCGGCGCGCACGTGCGGTGGTAACCCTAGATCTACATTCGCCTATAAATACCCTAGTATTACCCCATTTGGAGGTATGATCACTTTACTCTGCTACTACACTTTACTGACCTCATTTATTCTTTACTCTATAAGGGTACTTACTTAAGCATCGGAGTGCTAACGCAGGGCATCCCCTGCCACTCGGGTGTTATTTGTCTCGCAGGAATCCTTTTGAGGATCAGTGAACTCAACAGAGCCATAACTCCGATTGTGGGCCCAAAAAGGCCTCAACAAATTTTATTGAAGTTAAATTAGATGAGATTTTTAAGACCAGTAATTTACCTGCTGAGACAAAAATAATACCAGAATAATATGAAAATGCACTGATCCCTCCCAAACTCAAAAATGTTATCGTTCCGGCTACAATCTACAATGAATGCAAGGGTTATCAATTGGCTAAATATAGCAGAATATAGAGAGATTGATGAATTTCAACAAAGTTACGTGTCTTACAAGCAATGGACGAACATATTTCTTCTGAAATAATTCTGAAATTCCTCCTTGAGCAGCTTCAAGCTCTTTGTCTCGACCAATTTTTGTCTGGAAAATTTTTTTCAGATTAGAGTAGAAAAAAGAAAGAATGTTGCAATAAAAAATAGTTTAGTGAGACTGAATTCGAATTGGACTCACGAGCCATTTAGATTCTGGAATGAAGAAGAGGAGTGGGAGTTGGAGTAGACCAGAAAGAGTTGCTGTATGTGAAATAATTCACAACTCACTTTCAATTTTCAAACTGCATAACCAAATTTTCAATGCAGGAGAGGCAATAGAAAGGACTTAATGTCCTTTTTGCCCCCTGAATTTGTATGATTTTGACGTTTTGCTTTCTAAACTTTAATTTTGGACATTTTACCCCTTGAACTTGCAATTTGAAATCATTTTAGTCCTCTCAAACAATATTGCAGATGTGGCAATGTCACATCAGCATCTTGGTCTGACGTGGCTTTGCCACGTGGTATTTTGGTCCAACGTGGCATTGCTACGTCGGTAATACCGTTTGAGAGGAACTAACATGTCCTCATATTGCAAGTTTAGGGGGCAAAAAGTCCCAAATTAAAGTTTAGGGGGCAAAAGATCAATTTTAGACAAATTTATGGGGCCAAAAGGGACTTAAGTCCAATAGAAAGTTACCAATTAAAGCCAAGATTCGCCAGTTGATAAAGGAACCGACAACATACATGAATGACATGCCCCAACCATTTATCAACTACATTCAAAATAATTAGTAGTACTATTATAAATTAAGAACCATGAAGAAAGAACTAAATTGCAGCTAGTTGTTTGATGAATTCATGATATACATAAAGTTTACCGGCACCATGGCTGTAAATCTTCCCCTAAGGTTATTGGGTGTTATTTCTGCAATGTAGACGGGCGCCTGTTTGAGATTGAGATGTTATTAGTAGAAAATTTTAACAATAAATTGATGAAATAATGTCAAACTAATCTTCAAAAGACTTACCAAATAGCCAGAAAGTCCATTTGTGAATCCCAGTGACAGTCTTCCCAGGACAAGCAACCAAGGAACCTTTTGAAAATACATGAACAAATTGATAATAATGGCTTAGATAAAACTGATGAACATCCCCTAATTGATCAAGAACAGCAAATGAAATGTAGTATTATTGCTGAACTGAAACCTTTGTGAATACTATAGCAAGCCACCCACTGATGTAGAATATATTCAAAATCCACATGGTCTGGTTCAAGAGATGGAAGTTAGAGATTGAAACATATATACATAGCAGAATTGATCCAATATATAATAGCAATTAATCGATATCCTGAAAACGCTTACCAATCTCGGACCAAGTAAATCTGTTGTCTTCCCACTTATTGTTGCACCTATAATTGCTCCAATGTTAAGTATTGAGCCAAAGAGTGAAAACTGCAAAACAGAGTATTTTGACTGTAAACAAAATTGAAAACAGATGAAGAATTATGAAATGCAATTAATTAGTAATTTCTTTCGTATAAGAGAAACTAATTCCATTATATGATTAAAATTAAAGCAAAATCATGTCAAATTTTTACCTCTGCCACAGAAAGTCCCAAGTCTTCCATGATTGAAGACTGAGTAGGTGATGAGTATCCCAGCTGCAAATCAAGAAAAAACTGGGTCAGCCTTGGAAGGAATATACACAAACACTTTTAATTAACATCTGAAATATGAACATTCAATTAAAACTACTGTACTTAACAGCACATCCATAACCCCAGGCAATGGAAGCTCCAACAAATGCACCAAGAGCAAGAATGGTGGTGGAAGCCGCCGATTTTCCATCCCCGCCGACACCAACACCACCATTTTCTTCACTGTAAACAAGGTTGTTATCATGTCCATGTATACAAACCAAAGATTCAGTTAGTTCTGTCCTTTTCCTGCTGCCCCATAGCTGGTTCCCTTTTTTCTTGGCTTTTTTCTGCAAGCAATGAAAATAAACTAGTCAGTTCATCACAAATGCATTAAAGAAATAGAGATGAATTTATTACAAATTGTTTTGGAGCCACAAAAATGTTACTTTTGTATATGGGCCTTGCAATTGCAAATTTCTTCATATATATGCAATTTAAAGCTAAAATATATCTGCATATTGGAAATACCTTGAAGTGGTGCTTTTTTGCCATTAAACATTTGATATGGTGGTAGAGTGTTGGACTCTTAGTTCCAGCGGCTAGGATTTCGATCCCTAACATCCTCAAATAAAAATTATAAAAAAAAAGGTCATTGCTCACTAGGTCAAAAAAATGTAAAAAATCATTGCTTCCACTTCCACAGTTCTAAAAAATAGTATGCCATGTGTCACTATCCTCAACCATATAAAATGTTATAGTAAACGAATATGTTTCTCATTACTCACTTAATGTACTAATTTCTTCAGGGTATGCAATGGAAAATGTTCCTACTCTTTACAATTTTATATAAAAAGTGAAAGTCTTTGTGTTAAATAAATATTTTTTGTAATAATCAAAGTTGTTGAAAGCATCATTAGGTGTAAGCACAACATTACCAAATCCAACTATTAATTCCAACATCTCAAAACGGTTTAAAAAATTCATATTGACTCATGTTTCATATTTCTCTACTTTTAAATTAGGAACTTTTTAAGAAATTCCCTGGCCTTATCTCGTGGTGCTATGCATTCTTATCAACATTTTGACTTTGATATATATCATGGAAAGGGAAAAACAATTGTGGAATCAACACTATGGAGAAAATCAAACAATGGCTATGAATGTGAATGAATTAATTTGTAAATGAATTTTTTTGATTCACATTACTCAAACTTTGAATTTGTTTCACATTACTCACTTTAATTTTATTATTATTTTTTAAAATGACTAACTT
This sequence comes from Corchorus olitorius, assembly GCA_001974825.2. Lineage (NCBI taxonomy): Eukaryota > Viridiplantae > Streptophyta > Magnoliopsida > Malvales > Malvaceae > Corchorus > Corchorus olitorius. The sequence continues at coordinate 59,796 of AWUE01015200.1, forward strand.
AACTACTTTAGTCTTTAGGTATGCAATGGAAAATACTCAATCTCTACAATTTTAAATAGAAAAACTTTGAAGTTTATGATCGTATCTCAAGTTCTAACGTTTTAATGAGTTTGACAAGGTCTCTCAGTCAGTTTTATAATAATAGTTTTAATGAAATCCAACTTAGATTTCCACCTCTTTGACCTAGTGGCAGGGAGGATGAAGAAGTCATGAAAGGGCTATACATATACCTTTCAAATTACCTATGAATGATTTTAAAATGGTCCAATATATACCTTTCAACTTAGCTATGAATTATGAATATGAGAAAAACATTTTTCATATCCTAAAATTATTTCATTTCTAGAATAATAAAGAACAAAATCTAGGGGAAAAAGAAAAATCTGAACTTTTATAAAGAATGGTGAGGGAAAATTGAGATTGCATATTATTAGTCCCAACTACCCATCACCCCAAGATTTCGTTTTCAATCAAACATTGCAACTTTTTTTTTCTGAAATTGAATTAGGATGTGGATATATATCTACCACATTACATCTTATCAATGGAATTAATTGAATATATACCCCATTGTGTCATATGGCTGAAAATTGAAGAATCTTGATCAGCAATATTATCATATTCAAGAGGTTGGTCCACTCCTCAGTTTTCTGAACATATGTTACTGCAAAAGTTTCATTCATTATGAAGAACGAGTAATGGATGTTTGTATTTCTTCCAGTGTTCGCCCTTTAGTCTCCGGTACCATTGTCGCGGCCAGGATGAAATTTGCAAAGCAGAAGGCTGAAAATATGAAGAATAACCCTGAAAGAATACCAAAAAAGCAGTCATTTCACAATGTCAAAACTCAGAAACTTAATAATTGTAGGTAAATCATTGAATAAAGAAGGTATGCACCTGCTGAGCTCCATTCAATTAGGAAGTTAAAGTAGTATGCAACAGCAAAACCAGTAATACCGCCAATAAAGCTGCAGATGCTTCCAGCTGAGCCTCTTACATTAATTGGAAATAACTGTGACAGAAAGCCGGTATAGTTGAATATGCTTAGTAAGATATTTTTGGGTGAGATTCTTAACAAATATTGCAGAATGGGATGAATTGATATTAGTAAACAAAAGGCGAAAACGGTTTGCAGACCTCTGCTATTAATAGCCATGGTATTCCTGAGGCTACTACATTTGATCCCATGTACATCTGAAAACATAATCAAATTTTTAGAAAGTAGACAAGGAAAAACAGAAAAAGGAATGGGAAATTAAGAATATATACCAATAAGCCAATGAGTGCCAAAATAGGGGTGCCTTGACTCCACCAATTATATTCCTACTCATTGGTAATTGAATCTGTTATGTTAAAGATTGTGAAATATGTACAAATAACATCAAAGGGTATTAATTTGGGACAAAGGGAGTATGTTTTTTAACCTTCAAGAAGAATGACAAGCCTGTGAGGGAAGTACTGATGCATAATCCAGCAGAAGAAACCTATACAAATAGATTTTACAACTATCTCATTGTTCAATTCAACCATCCAACTTACTTACAAACCAACTAGAAAAATGTTCATCTTTTTCTAACCAATAGAAGCGGTCGCCTTCCAGATTTATCAATTAAGAATGTTCCCAAAAGGCCAAGTAATGTCTGCAAAACAGCAAAAATGAAAAGAATTTCTAGTTTCTGAGATAGGCAGAAATCTGCGATTTGAACAACTTAAGAGGTGCAGAAAACCTGAAATGCAGCCAATGTGACAAGTCCGGTCATGCTTGATATACCTGTCAATTATCATAAACTAGAACCTTATGTAGTTAAATTTTGATAGGTTTTATTAAATTTAAATGAAATTGTTGAGACCGGTATTTACCTGCTGAGACAAATATAATACCAGAGTAATATGCAAATGCAGTCATTCCTCCCAAACTTCCCAATGTCATCAATCCAAATACAATCTTCAATGAATGCAAGGGTTATCAATGGATTACATATAGCACATTAAGAGAAATTGATGAATTTCAACCGAGTTACGTGTCTTACAAGCAATGGACGAACATATTCTTTCTGAAATACAACTAAAATTCCACCCTGTGGGAAACTTTTGAGAGTTTCCACATACTCCTATTCAACACATCAATGGAAATAAGTGACTGATAATGAAATAAACTGTAAAGACAACTATAATTAACACCAAAACTAAAATTAAGAAGCTATGAGATTAGATAAATTGTGCTATTTTGAAATTTATCAAAACAGAAATAAGGGTTACTTTGATATCAGTTGCTTCATTAGAAATATCAGCTTTGTCTACCCTGAGGCACAACAGAGCAGCTTCAACCTCTTTTTCTCGACCAACTTTTGCCTGAAAAGAAATGTTCTCGGTATAGATCAGAGCAAGAATTCTTACCTACTAGTATAAATCCAATTTATATTGACTAAAGTCATATATATATGATTGACTTGATCCCAAATTTTATTTAAAACAAAAGGCCTGCCTGCTATAACTTTAATTTTGGAAATCTTGCTGTTAGAAATTAGAACTACTTGATGCAATTGGTCAATGAGCCCTTTTTGCCCCCTGAATTTGTATGACGTTTTGCCCCTAAACTTTGATTTTGGACATTTTGCCTCTTGAACTTGCAATTTGAAGCATTTTAGTCCCTTTCAAACAATATTGTCACGTCTTGGTCTGACGTGGTCTTGCCACGTGGCATTTTGGTCCAACATGGCATTGACATGTCAGCAATACCGTTTGAGAGGGACTAACATGGCCTCATATTGCAAGTTTAGGGGGCAAAAAGTCCCAGATTAAAGTTTAGGGGGTAAAAAGTCAATTTTAGACAAGTTTAGGGGGCAAAAACGACTTTAGTCATTGGTCAATCTGTTTCTGCTGCTTTATGACATGAATCTACAACATGACTCAAAATTTAACAGAATCTCAAATTGGACTCACCAGCCATCGGGGCGATTCTGGAATGAAGAAGAGGATTGGGAGTTGAAGTATACCTGGGATAATTGCTGTATGCGAAAGTCACAATATTCAGAACTTTTAGATTTGCATAAATCAATTTTCTATGCATGAGAGGAGATAAAAAGTAACCTGTTAGAGCCAAGATGCGCCAATTGACAAATGAACCGACAACATACATGAATGACATGCCCCAACAACTCATTAACTGCTTTCAAAATTAGTAATTTAAGAATCATGAAGAAGTAATTAGCATTATAGCAGCTATGTTTTGATGAATTATAAAGCTTACCAGCACCATGGCTGTAAATCTTCCCCGAAGGTTCTTGGGTGTTATTTCTGCAATATAAATGGGCACCTGTATGAGATTGATATGTAAGTCCACATTTAACATCAAATTGATGAAATTATGTCAAAATTAAACTTCAGAAGACTTACCAAATAGCCCGAAATTCCATTTGTAAAACCCAATGACAGTCTTCCCAGGACAAGCAACCAAGGAACCTTTTGAAAATCCATGAAGGTTTTGGTATTATATAACATAGACAGATAGCAAACAATGGCACATTAGATTGATAATAAATGCTTAAAGACTGAACATCCTCTGATCGATCAAGAATAGGAAATGAAATTCAGTCTTATTGATGATATATCTATATATTTTTGTAAGTAAATTAAAGAAGCTATATTAAGTGAAATAGCAGAAGAGCTTAAACCTTTGTGAATGCTATAGCAAGCCACCCACTGATGTAGAATACATTCAGAATCCACATGGTCTGGTTCAAGAGATGGAGTTTAGAGAGTATGAAAAAATATCAATAGCAATTAATTGGTCCTGATTCTGAAAAGGCTTACCGATTTTCGACCAAGTAAATCTGTTGTTTTCCCACATATTGCTGCACCTAGAATTGATCCAATACTAAGTATTGAACCAAAGAGTGAAAACTGCAAAACAGAGTATTTTGACTGTAAAATTGGATTAAGAAAGATGATGAACTATGAAACTAATGCCATATTTCTCAACCAGATTAAAATAATTGAGACTCCCAAGATTTGAGAAAGGGTAGTAAAGCAAAAACTCAACTAAACCAAAATCATGTCAAATTTTCTGGTCAAAACTTTCAGTAATATCATATCCTTAAAATATGGTGAGTGGAAAAGCAGATTGAAATCCAAATTCCAAATATGGTGAGTGGAAAAAGATTGTTTTACCTCTGCCACAGAAAGTCCCAAGTGTTCCATGATTGAAGACTGAGTAGGTGATGAATATCCCAGCTGCAAATTGAAGCAGTCAAAGAAAATCCCAGTTCAGTCACAGTCAGCCTGGAAAGAATTGTGACAAACAACTTTTAATTAATTGTTAAAAATTCAAGAAAACTACTGCACTTAACAGCACATCCTAAACCCCAGATACTGCAAGCTCCAACAAATGTGCTAAGAGCAAGAATGGTGGTGACACCGGAACCAGCCACGGAGCCTTCATCCCCGACACGAATGCCGCCATTTTCTTCACTGTTAATAAGGTTGTCATGTCGATGTCTAACAAGCAAAGATTCAGTTACTTCTGTTCTTTGCTGCTGCCCCATATATAGCTGCTTCCATTTTTTCTTGGAGACAATGAAAATATATCGTTTCCCACAAGGGACTCCACCTTCCAAGTACTAAAAATTTATATATACAAAACAAATAATTTATTGGCATTACAATACGTTTGAGTAGGAACCCTGCAATGATGAGAGCATTTGTTTTCATTTTTCTAGTGGCATAAATGCCACTTTGTCCTCTAAAATTTATATTGACGGTTACTTTGCATTCAACTTTTTTTTATTTTGATCAAAACGCACCCTAAAGTTTTATTTTTGTGTCACTTTGCACCCTTCGTCACGGTAGGACAAACGGATCCGTCAGGGTGTCCGATGTGGCATGCGACGTGGAAAAAAAATGACACATGGGACGTGGCATTTTTAACACGTGACGTGCCATGTATCCTTTTTTGTACATGTGGCGTGCCACATGTCATTTTTTTTGGTGCTTGTGGCATGCTACGTCGGACGCCGTAATGAAGTCATTTGTCCTACCGTAACGGAGGGTGTAAAGTGGCACAAAAATAAAACTTTAGGGTGCGTTTTGATCAAAATAAAAAAATTGGATGTAAAGTGACAATCCGTATAAACTTAAAGGTGCAAAATGGCATTTATGCCTTTTTCTAGTCATTAGACAATGCTGGGTGTCGTTTTCCACCAAAAATAAATTACTAAACTTTCCTATAGACAGGGTAAGTTCAGGTCGATCCCACAGAGAGTTGTGTTGACTACTTTACTCTGTTTAATCCTAAAACTAACAATTTTTGGGGTTTTGTGAATTATGTGAACAATAAAATAAATAAACAAGAAGTAAAATTAAGCAACAAGATAAATAAATACTCAAATCCCAAGCATCGACTATTCAGGTTGATCTGATCATTGAAACAAAAGAAGTTAATATATTCATCAAAATAGAAGGCGTAGATTGACAACGAACGCTAATCAATCCCATGAATTCACCACAATACTAATTAAAGCAACGCTATTAACTAGCCTAATTGAGAACCTAACCCTATGGCAAACGCACAAAGAATTCAAGGTTCAACAACATTAAGTTTAGTGAATTTTAGCCTTCACGAATAACACTCCCCAAACGGGCGAGCATTCAATTCGCATCTATAATTCCCTAGTGAGTTCCAGCTATCTTTCGATAACCCCTCCCATTCACTAGTTACTACCATGTGAAACCTAACCGAACGGTCCAACTAGTTATAGATTTATAATCCTAATTAATAAGTATGCATCCAAATCAATTAGAAATCATAAAAACATAAAAATAAATCTGAAATCATAAAATACCAAGATAAATAATCAGGTTAAAAACATAAATCTCACAAATCAACCTAAAAGTCTAAGCATGGAATTGGAGAGAAAAACTTATCTCATAATTGATGAAAACCAGGAACAAGAAAAGTAGAAGAGAGAAGAATAAAAGAGAAAGAGTGTGTAGAATTGTGTACAAAGCCTCCCTTTATATAGGGGCTAAAACCTAATTCTAAAATAACTAGGAAGTAAATAAATAATTAATAAATAAGTTTGAAATCCTAAAAAGATTAGGAAAATAGCTAACTTTAGACTTGACATAGCCCATAAGTCGTGGGATTTATTTTAAGATCAAATCTGGAGAAAAGCCCATTGAAAATAGGAAAATCTGCTAAAAATCGCAATCTGTCAAGAACCTCCCTGTTCGCGGCAAGGGACCTCCCCGTGCCCGGATAGCCTCAGGAAATTTATTTGCTTCCAGGAGCTTGACAGGTTCGGCTGGGTACCTCCCCACTCACGGGGAGCATCAAAAACTTCATCCTTTGCTTTTTTGCTTGTTTTGCAATTCCATCGCGTCTAGGATGTTATCCACTCCATTTCCAAATCCTAAGTTCCGAAAAGTTTCTCCAAATTCTTCACGAAATCACCTTGAATTGTCCTATTTCAACTTTAGCATCTTCAAAAGTACCTATAAGACAAAAACAAAGCAATTAGGTAGAAATGAAACAAAATAAGCATTAAAATTATACAAATTAAGCATAGAAAACTTAGTAAAATAAATGCCTATCAGACAACTTTTAGAATCCAAAAATCTCCATATATGCACCTAAAAACAAAAGATTAGTTCAAACTTTTTGTTGGGTTGAAAGTTTAGTCCAAACTGCAACTAAAAAGTACCCTAGAGATCTATTAAAAGTAAGTAGTAACGTTGAAGAAAAAGTTAAGAAAAAAAAAAATTTCTGCCTCATTAATATTACGTTGAGAGTACTTCACCCAGCTATGAATGAAAATGGTCCAAAGTGGGAACCAAATTCATTCCTTCCACATTTATCAAAAGGAGTCTGATCATCCACCCGTACATATGAGCCTCCCCCTCATCAAAGGTTTTTTTAAAGATACCCATTCATTTTTGGTACATAGGCTAGGTGCCCACATTAATTTTCCATCTTTGCCATTGAAAACAGTTATTTTTAATTATTGAACCAAAAAAAAAGTTACACTAAAAAAATAAATAAGTCTTATTTTTCTTTCTTGGCATGAAATTCTCCTCATCTTAGAGAAAATTTCAAAAAATGGCAGTATACCAGAAATATTTATTGATTGGTACCATTTCAAATTAAATTTAACAAGGAAATAGAACTTTTGGAAATTATTAAAGAGGAAGTTATAATGACACTTTTACCCTTAATTTGAAATTTAATTTTCAATATCTATCTACCCACCACTTTTTACATCTATAACTCCAATCAACAAACCTTAGTTTTGTCTCCTCTATTCCTTTGTCTCCTCCCATATAATCAAAATTTTATATATTAAAATAAAATCTACTTTAATAGGATGGATATGGGTATTAAAATCTACTTTAATAGCTCTCGTTTTTTTTTTTGAGGAACCGAAGCTCTTTTCCTTTTTCTTCCCATGATTTTGTTCATCTCCTATACAACTAGGGAGAGAATCGGTCGGTTCAGTCGGTTTTCGGTTTTTTAGTTGGTTTTAATTTTGAGATATGTGAAACCGAAAACCGATCGAAACATATAAGAAACCGACTTATCGGTTTTGGTCGGTGGCGGTCGGTTTCTGTCGGTTTTGTCGGTTTTGATTTATATTTCTTTTTAAAAATTTACAAACTAAAGAAATTATATGAATTTTATTTTTAATTAATTTTATTATATTTAAATGTTAAATATCAATATATAAATCATTATAAAACATTAAAATAAAAAACTTATATATAAATTATAAATTAAAACTAAAATTATTAATCTTTAGATATATTATATATAAAATAAAATATAAAAAATTATATATTTTATTGGCGGTCGGTTTCGGTCGGTTTTCGGTTTAAAAGTTTCAATACTGAACACCGACCGCCACAGTTTCGGTCGGTCGGTTTTAACTGAACAAATAACCACAACCGAGCGGTCGGTGTTATGTCGGTTCCGATTGGTCGGTTTCGGTCGATTTTAGACGGTTCGACCATTTTTTGCTCACCCCTATATACAACCCAGAATTTCGAATATTTTTTTGCTAGAATAATGTTGGAATGTTTGGTGTTGAATTAAATTTTAAGTAAGGGTAGAAGTGTCATTACAATCTCCTCTTTAATATAATTTGTAAGAGTTTCATTTCCTTCTTAGTAAATTTAATTTGACATGGTACCAATCAATAATAATTATTGGTAGACTGCCCTTATTTGAAATTCTCCTCATCTTATCTTATCTTACTATCTTACTACTACTATATAAAATCACGATTGGTTCAAAAAAAAATCACGATCTCCGAAATTCTAATTGGAAAATTTCATAAATATCCTTAGAGTATAATAATTTTTAATAAGTATTCTTTTTAGTCATTTAACTTTTTTATTTTTTTTAGATGATCCAACTTTTTTATTAATTTTGGTAAGATATTGTAAACCCAATATTTAAATTTTTTAAATTATGGAAAGATATTAATAATCCATTATAATTGTAATTAATAATTTACTTCTAATAATTATTTTTAGATTATAATATATTTAATTATAATATTATTATTTATAGTCATGAAACTTTTATTTTAATTATTTAAAGTTATTGTAAATACAAAAAAGTAATTATAATAATTTGCTCCCCATAATTATTTACTTTATTTATAATTTATAATTATTTAATTTAAATAAATTATGGGCATTAAGGAAAAAATTAGTTTAATACTTTACACGTTTAAAAAAATTGGTCTTATGCCGAGATTGTCAAGATTAAAGTTTCCTATGCCAAGAAAAAAAAAGTTGCTAGTTTACTTTCGTTTGACAAGTTTTCCACGATTATAAGTGGGTGATTTTCCAAAGCAGTGATTCAATATTCTTTCCAAAATAATAAAAAAACTGGTTTAATACTTTACATCATCTAACCAAATCAACCTTGGATTAAAGAATTTGTTTTTACGAGCATCTGAATCTTATTTCGATTTAATTAGAAATTAATTTAGAAAAATAAGAAATACGATATTAAAAGAGTGAAAAGTCCTCCAATTTTTTTGGCGTTGAATTATATAATTTTATGACTATTTTAGCCAAAAATTGAGGAGAAATCTTGCGAGTCAATTTTAGCCGAAATCGTGTACTAACTAACCATCATAGTTTTTAGCTAAAAACGCGTTACGGGGACCCGACTCAATTTTGCATGATTTTTGGCTCAGAGACTACTTGAAATATCTATATTCATCAAATCAAATCTTGAATACATTTAAGGATTTGTTTTTACGAGCATCTGAATCTTGTTTCGATTTAATTAGAAATTAATTCAGAATAATAGGAAAAATGATATTAGAAGTGTAAAAAATCCATCAATATTTTTGGCATTGAATTATATTTTTTTTCCGAGTTTTTTAGCCAAAAATTGAGTAAATATCTTTCGGCTTAATTTTTGTAAAATTTTAGTCGAAAATCGTGTAATAATCATCACGGTTTTTTGGCTAAAAACGCGTTCCAGGGTCCCGGGTCAGTTTTGTATGATTTTTGGCACCAAGATCCTTGAGATATCCATATTCATCTAATCAAATCTCAACCAGATTGCATTTAAGGATATGTTTTTACGAGCATTTGAATTTTCTTTCAATTTAATTAGAAATTAATTCAGAAAAACGATATGAAAAGCGTGAAAGATCCTCCAATCTTTTTGGCGTTACATTGTATATATTTCATGAGTATTTTAGCCAAAAATTGAGGAAAAAAATTTCGGGTCATTTTTTTTTTTTTGCAAAATTTTAGCCGAAATCGTGTACTAACCATCACAGTTTTTTTTTTTGCTAAAAATGCGTTTCGGGCCCCGGCTCAGTTTTGCATGATTTTTGGCATTGAGACTCCTTGAAATATTTATATTCATCTAATCAAATCTCAATCAGATTGCATTTAAGGATTTTTCCTTACGAGCATCTGAATCTTGTTTGATTTAATTAGAAATTAGAAAAATATGAAAAATGATATTAAAAGAGGGAATAGTCCTCCAATCTTTTTGGAATTGAATTATATATATTTTATGAGTATTTTAGACGAAAATTGAGTAAAATATTTCTTGTCAATTTTTGCAAAATATTAGCTGAAATCGTGTACGTTAATCGAAATCACAGTTTATGGCTAAAAACGCGTTCCAGGGCCCCGGTTCAGTGTTGCATGATTTTTGGCGCCGAGACTCCTTGAAATATCTATACTCATCTAATCAAATTTCAGTCACATTGGATTTAAGGTTTTCTAAACAAACATTTGAATCATGTTTTGATGTAATTAAAAATTATTTTTGAAAATAATAAGAAAAACAATATTAGAAGCATGAAAACCCTTCAATCTTTTTGGCATTGAATTATATAATTTTTATGAGTATTGTGGCTAAAAATTGAGGAAATAGCTTTTGGGTCGATGTTTGCAAATTTTAGCTGAAATCGTGTAATTTTTTTTTGGCCGAACGAAACCGTGTAATAATCATCACGGTTTTTTGGCAAAAAATGCATTCCGAGGCCCCAGCAAAGTTTTGCATGATTTTTGACATCAAGACTCTTTGAGATATCCATATTCATCTAATCAAATCTTAGCTATATTGGATTTAAGAATTTGTTTCTTTGAGCATCTGAATCTTATTTTGATTTAATTAGAAATTAATTCAGAAAAATATGAAAAATGATATTAAAAGCGTGAAAAGTCCTCCAATCTTTTTGGTGTTAAGTTATATATATATTATGGTTATTTTAGCCAAAAATTGAGGAAAAATTTTTCAACTAGTTTTTTGCAAAATTTTAGCCGAAATCGTGTACTAACCATCATGGTTTTGGGCTAAAAACGCGTTTCGGGGCCCGTCTTAGTTTTCCATGATTTTTGGTGCTGAGACTCCTTGAAATATCTATATTCATCTAATCAAATTTCAGTCACATTAGATTTAAGGATTTGTAAAACAAGCATCTGAATCATGTTTTGATTTAATTAGAAATTAATTCTGAAAATAATAAGAAAAACGACATTAGAAGCATGAAAAGCCCTTCAATCTTTTTGGCGTTGAATTATATTTTTTTATGAGTATTGTGGCTAAAAATTGAGGAAATAAATTTCGGGTCAATTTTTGCAAAATTTTAGCCGAAACCGTGTTATAATCATCACGTTTTTTTTTTGGCAAAAAACGCATTCCGGGGCCCCAACTAAGTTTTGCATGATTTTTGGCACCAAGACTCTTTGAGATATCCATATTCATCTAATCAAAGCTATATTGGATTTAAGAATTTGTTTCTACGAGCATCTGAATCTAGTTTTGATTTAATTAGAAATTAATTCAGAAAAATATGAAAAACGATATTAAAAGCGTGAAAAGTTCTCCAATCCTTTTGGCGTTAAATTATATATATTTTAAGATTATTTTAGACAAAAATTGAGGAAAAAAATTTTCAAGTCATTTTTTGCAAAATTTTAACCGAAATCGTGTACTAACCATCACGGTTTTGGGTTAAAAACGCGTTCCGGGGCCCCGTCTTAGTTTTGCATGAATTTTGGCGCCGAGACTCCTTGAAATATCTATATTCATCTAATCAAATAACAGCCACATTGAATTTAAGGATTTGTTTTTATGAGCATCTGAATTTTATTTCGATTTAATTAGAAATTAATTCTAAAAAATAGGAAAAACGATATTAAAAGCGTGAAAAGGTCCTCCAATATTTTTGGCGTTGAATTATATATATTATGAGTATTGTGGCTAAAAATTGAGGAAAAATATTTCGGGTCAATTTTTGCAAAATTTTAGCCAAAATAAAGTACCATCACGGTTTTTTGGCTCAAAACACGTTTCGGGGTTGCGGGTAAGTTTTGCATGATTTTTGGTGGCAAAACTCCTCGAAATATCTATATTCATCTAACCAAATCTTAGCCACATTGGATTTAAAGATTTGTTTTTACGAGCATTTGAATCATGTTTCGATTTAATTAGGAATTATTTTGAAAAAAAAAAGGAAAAACGATATTAGAAGCATGAGAAACCCTTTAATCTTTTTGGCATTGAATTATATATTTTTTATGAGTATTGTTGCTAAAAATTGAGAACAATATTTCGGGTAAATTTTTGCAAAATTTTAACCGAAATTGTAACCACACACGGTTTTTTTTTTGGCTAAAAAGCGTTTCGGGGCCCCAGGTCAATTTTGCATGATTTTTGGCGCCAAGACTCCTTAAAATATATCTATATTCAATTACCAAATCTCAGCCACATTGTATTTAAGGATTTGTTTTTACGAGTATCTAATTCTTGTTTTGATTTAATCAGAAATAATTTGGAAATAAAATAGGAAAAGCGATATTAGAAGCGTAAAAAGGCTTTCAATTTTTTTGGCATTGAATTATATATTCTTTACGAGTATTTTCGCTAGAAATTATTCATCTAACCAAATCGCAGCCACATTGTATTTAAGGATTGGTTTTTACGAGTATCTAAATCTTGTTTCGATTAAATCTGTAATTAATTTGGAATAAAATAGGAAAAGCGATATTAGAAGCATAAAAAAGGCTTTCAACTTTTTTTGACATTGAATTATATATTTTTCATGCGTATTTTCGCTAAAAATTGATGAAAAATCTTTCAGGTCAATTTTTGCAAAATTTTAGCTGAAATCATATACTAACCACCACGGTTTTCGGCTAATAACGCGTTCCGGGGCCCGGCTCAGTTTTGCATGATTTTTGGTGCCAAGACTCCTTGAAATATTTATATTCATCTAAACAAATCTCAACCGCATTGGATTTAAGGATTTATTTTTACGAGCATCTGAATCTTGTTTGGATTTAATTAGAAATTAATTCGGAAAAAATATGAAAAAGAATATTAGAAGCGTTAAAAGCCCTTCAATCTTTTTTTATGTCGAATTATATGTTTTTAAGAGTATTTTTGGCAAAAATTGAGTAAATATCTTTCGGTCAATTTTTTTGCAAAATTTTGACCGAAAAATCTTTTGGGTCATTTTTACCATCATGGTTTTTGGCTGGGGCCCTGGCTCAGTTTTGCATTATTTTTTACGCCGAGACTCCTTGAAATAAATATCTATATTGGATTTAAGGATTTGTTTTTACGAAAAAGAAATTTAATTAGAAATTAATTTAGAAAATGAAACAAAAAATTTGATTAATTTATTCTGGATACTGCAAGCTCCACCGAGCCTCCATCCCCAACACGAACACCGCCATTTTCTTCACTGTAAGCAATGTTTGTCATGTTGATGTCTAACAAGCAAAGATTCAGTCACTTCTGTTCTTTGCTGCTGCCCCATAGCTGCTTCCTTTTTTCTTGGATACAATGAAAATATTTCTTTTTCCATAAGGGACTCCACACTTCCAAGTACTAAAAATTTATGTAATACATAACGAATTACTTGTGTCGGTTCAGGACAACTGCGCGCATTTAAGAAAAGAAATAGAAATGAATTATTGGCAAATCGTTTCGCAGCCACAAAAATGTATTTTTAATATGGGGCCTTGCAAATATCTGCATATTGGAATACTATGTAGTGTGCTTCATCAGCTTTGCTATGAATGTGAATGACCGAGTGGGTTTGAAATTTGAAAATCATTGCTTCCACAATTATCAAAAGAATGTGAGGCCATGTCACTATCCCTCAACCTCAATGAATCATATCAAAAGTTAAGGTTTGGACGTTATGTTGTCTGAACTTCAAATTAGGACGTTTTGCTCACTGAATTCCCAATTTGGAGCCCTGTTAGTATCTCTCAAACTGTAAGCATGACGGCAGCGTCACACCGCTGATGTGGCAATGCCACGTGGCACAAAAATGCCACCCGATAATGCCACCTCAACAGGTTGGCCCAACGTGGCAATGCCATGTCAGCGGCGTAATGGCACCACACGCCTACCATTTGAAAGGGGCAAACGTGCTCCAAGTTGAGAGTTCAGGGGGCAAATGTCCAAAATTGAAGTTTAAGGGGCAAAACGTCCAATTGTACAAGTTCAGGGGCAAAAAGGACATTAAGCCTATAAATGAAATTGTTTCACATTACTCACCTTAAGGACTATAACTTAACTACTTTAGGGCATGCAATAAAAAATCTTCCTAATCTCTACAATGTTAAATAGAAAAACTTTGAAGTTCATCATTCAGATTTCCGACCTAGTGGCACAGAGGAAAATCATTTTTCCTATCCTAAAATTATTTCATTTCTAGAATAAGAAAGAACAAAAAGTCTAGGGGGAAATCTGAACTTTTATAAAGCATGGTCAGGGAAAATTGAGATTGCAAATTAATAGTCCCAACTGCCCATCACACCAAGGTTTTGTTTTCAAACATTGCAACTTGTTTTTCTGAAATTGAATTACAACATGGATATATATATACCTACCACATTGCATCCTTTCTATGGAATTAATTGAATAATACCCCATTGTGTCATATATGGCTGAAAATTCAAGAATCGATCATTTGCAATATTATCATTTGCAATACTACCTACCACATTGGCCAAAGTTTTCTGAACATGTTATTAGAATATACAATATACAGAATAACATTTCTGCAAAAGTTTCATTCATTGTGAAGAACGAGTAATAGATGCTTGTATTTCTTCCAGCGTTCGCCCTTTAGTCTCCGGTACCATTGTCGCGGCCAGGATGAAATTTGCACAGCAGAAGGCTGAAAATATGAAGAATACCCCTGAAAGAATGGTGAAAAAGCAGTCATTTCTCAATGTCAAAACTCAAAAGCTTGAGAATTGCAGTTAAATCAGTGAATAAAGAAGGTAGTATACCTGCTGAGCTCCATTCAATTAGGAAGTTAAAGTAGTATGCAACAGCCCAACCAGTAATACTGCTGATAAAATTGCATATGCTTCCAGCTGAGCCTCTTACATTAATTGGAAATAACTGTGATAGAGAAGCCGGCATAGTTGAATATGCATAGTAAGATATTTTTGGTAGAGATTCTTGACAAATAATATCGCAGAATGGGATGAATCAGTACAAGTAAACAAAGGTGAAAACGGTTTGCAGACCTCTGCTATTAATAGCCATGGTATTCCTGAGGATACTACATATGATCCCATATACATCTGAAAACATAATCAAAATTTTAGAAAGTAGACAAGGAGAAAAGCAAAATGAGTGGGAAAAATTGCATTTACCAATAAGCCAATGAGTGCCAAAATAGGGGTGCCTTGACTCCACCAATTATATTCCTGCTCATTGGTAACTGAATCTGTTATGTTAAAGATTGTGAAATATGTACAAATAACATCAAAGGGTATCAAGTTTTTTTACCTTCAAGAAGAATGACAAGGCTGTGAGGGAAGAACTGATGCATAATCCAGTAAAAGAAACCTGCAAACAAATTCCACAAGTGTCTCATTGTTCAATCATCCAATTTACTTACAAACCCATTAGAAAATGTTAATCATTTTTCTAACCAATAGAAGCGGTCGCCTTCCAGATTTATCAATCAAAAATGTTCCCAAAAGGCCAAGTAATGTCTGCAAAACAGCAAAAAGGAAAACATTTCTAGTGTCTGAGATAGGCAGCAATCGGCAGTTTGAACAACTTATTAGGTGCAGAAAACCTGAGTAGTAGCCAATGTGACAAGTCCGGTCATGCTTGATATACCTGTCAATTATCATAAACTAGAACTTTATGTAGTTAAATCTTCATAGTTTTTATTAAATTTAAATGAGATTTGTTAAGACCGGTAATTATTTACCTGCTGAGACAAATATAACACCAGAGTAATATGCAAATGCATTGATTCCTCCCAAACTTGACAATGTCATCATTCCAAATACAATCTTCAATGAATGCAAGGGTTATCATCAATGGATTAAATATTGCAAATATAGAATGATTTATGAAAATCAACCGAGTGACGTGTCTTACAAGCAATGGACGAACATATTCCTTCTGAAATACATCTAAAATTCCACCCTGTGAGAAACTTTTGAGAGTTTCCACATACTCCTACTTAATAAATCAATGAAATAAACTGTAAAGACACATATAATTAACAAGGAAACTAAGATTAAGAAGCTGTGAGAATGGAGAAGTTTAAGAAAGAAGAAATTAGGGTTACTTTGATATCAGTTGCTTCATTAGAAATATCAGCTTTGTCTCCCCTGAGGCGCAACAGAGCAGCTTCAACCTCTTTGTCTCGACCAACCTTTTCCTGAAATGAAGTGTTCTCAATATATGCTCTTAGAACTACTTGATGCAATTGGTCAATATGTTTCTGTTTCTTTATGACATGAATCTACAACATGAGTCAAAATTTAACAGAATCTCAAATTGTACTCACCAGCCATCGGGGCGATTCTGGAATGAAGAAGAGGATTGGGAGTTGAACTATACCAGGGATGATTGCTGTATGTGAAAGTCACAATATTCAGAACTTTCAGATTTGCATAGTTCAATTTTCTATGCATGAGAGGAGATAATTAAAGTTACCTATTAGAGCCAAGATGCGCCAATTGACAAATGAACCGACAACATACATGAATGACATGCCCCAACAACTCATTATCTGCTTTGCAAAATTAGTAATTTAAGAATCATGAAGAAGTAAGCATTATAGCAGCTATGTTTTGATGAATTATAAAAGCTTACCATCACCATAGCTGTAAATCTTCCCCGAAGGTTCTTGGGTGTTATTTCTGCAATATAGATGGGCACCTGTTTGAGATTAATATGTAAAATTGTAAATATCATAATTCATCTTAACTAAGTCCACATTTAACATCAAATTGATGAATTTACATGTCAAAGTTTACCAAATAGCCCGAAATTCCATTTGTGAATCCCAATAACAGTCTTCCCAGGACAAGCAACCAAGGAACCTTTTGAAAATGCATCAAGGTTTTGGTATTAACATAGTCAGAAAGCAAAAAATGACAATTAACAAATTGATAGTAAAGGCTTAATTGATCAACAATAGCAAAACGAAAAGCAATCTGATTGCCGGTATCTAGTTTTGTAGGTAGATCAAGCATGCCATTTAAAGAAACTTTATTAAGTGAAATAGCAGAAGAGCTTAAACCTTTGTGAATGCTATAGCAAGCCACCCACTGATGTAGAATATATTCAGAATCCACATGGTCTGGTTCAAGAGATGGGGTTTAGAGAGTATAAAAAAATATCAATAGCAATTAATTGGTCCTGATTCTGAAAAGGCTTACCGATTTTCGACCAAGTAAATCTGTTGTTTTCCCACATATTGCTGCACCTAGAATTGATCCAA
The DNA here is from genome assembly GCA_001974825.2 of Corchorus olitorius. Lineage (NCBI taxonomy): Eukaryota > Viridiplantae > Streptophyta > Magnoliopsida > Malvales > Malvaceae > Corchorus > Corchorus olitorius. Next base: position 77,054 of record AWUE01015200.1, read on the forward strand.
TACTAAGTATTGAACCAAAGAGTGAAAACTGCAAAACAGAGTATTTTGACTGTAAAATGGGATAAAGAAAGATGATGAACAATGAAATGAAATGTAAATTGAAACTAATGCCATTATGATTAAAATAAATGAGACTTACAACATTTGAATAAAGGGTAGTAAAGCAAAACCTCAACTAAACCAACAGCAATCTCAAATTGCCTATTGCAAAATTCTTAAGCAAAATCATGTCAAATTTTCTAGTCAAAAGTCAAAACTTTCAGTAATATCATATCCTAAAACCTTAAAAACTATTATATCTCTACCAGCAATGCAAATTGCTCATATGGCAAAAGTAACAGAGTGGAGAAGATTATTTTACCTCTGCCACAGAAAGTCCCAAGTCTTCCATGATTGAAGATTGAGTAGGTGATGAATATCCCAGCTGCAAATTGAAGCAGTCAAAGAAAATCCCAGTTCAGCCAGCCAGGAAAAATTTTGACAAACACTTTTAATTAATTGTTAAACATTCAAGAAAACTACTGCACTTAACAGCACATCCTAAACCCCAGATACTGCAAGCTCCAACAAATGTGCTAAGAGCAAGAATGGTGGTGACACAGGAACCAGCCACGGAGCCTCCATCCCCAACACGAGCACCGCCATTTTCTTCACTGTAAACAATATTGTTGTCATGTTGATGTCTAACAAGCAAAGATTCAGTTACTTCTGTTCTTTGCTGCTGCCCCATAGCTGCTTCCTTCTTTCCAAGTACTAAAAATTTATAAATACAAAACAAATTACTTGTGTCGGTTTAGGACAACTGCGATTAAGGAAATGGAGATAACTTATTGGCATTACAAAAACGTTTGAGTAGGAACCCTGCAATGATGAGAGCATTTGTCACGCTGATTTCATTTTTCTAGTCATGTGACAACTTTTAGAATCCAAAAATCTCCATATATATATGCACCCAAAAAGCAAAAGTTTAGTTCAAACTTTTTGTTGGGTTGAAAGTTCAGTCCAAACTCCAAAGTGCAACTAAAAACTACCCTAGAGATCTATTAAAAGTAAATAGTAACGTTGAAGAAAGAGTTAGGCAAAAATAAAAAATAAAAAGAAGAAGACCTCCTGCCTCATTAATATCACGTCGAAAGTACTTCCACCCAGCTATGAATGAAAATGGCAAGTGGGAACCGCCAATTCATTGCCTCCAGTATATGGGCCTCCCCCTCATCAAAGGCTTTTTAAAGATACCCACTCATTTTTGGTACATAGGGTAGGTGCCCAAATTAATTCTCCATCTTTGCCATTGAAAACAGTTATTTTTAATTATTGACCCAAAAAAAAAGGTTACTCTTAAAAATATATATATTATCTTTTCTTTCTTGGCATGAAATTGCATACATGACAGAAATTGGCTTATTAGCTTTTTTTGCCCCCTAAACTATGGGCTAAGAACAATTTGCCCCCTAAACTATTTTCACAATAGTTTGCCCCCTCAATTTGGGAAGTTTAGGATGTAAAATGTCTTTGATGCTATAGTTTAAGGGGCAAAAAGACTAATAAGTACTAGAAATTTATACTGATTCTTATATATAGTTATTCAGTGACATTAATTGCAATTCAAGGTCAATTAGTTAAAAATGACAAATTAATTAATGTTTAGGAACATGGTTCCATGCATATATATGGTGCCATTCGTTGGTCAAAAATCACCTTTTTCGGTCTCGTGTCCTTAATTGAAAGAAACACAAAAGTTTCAAACGAGTGCGGATCATGACCAAACTCTGCACGACTTCATGTATAATGTCTATAAGCATATCGCCACTCTTGGAGAATCATTCCCACGTTCAAATCTTCCCAATCCGGTGTTTTGTCCTTAATTGAAAAACTGAGGGAAAGTTAGCTTCCGAACCAAAACACACAGAAATTGATTAGAATGGAGCACAACTACTAAAGATTCAAGGTGGGAGGGTGCCTTACTCTTTATATCATCACCAAGGTGCTTAAATCACAAACCCTAGCTCAGATGTCCTTAGCTAAAAAATTGTCAAAAACTTGACCCGATGCGGCTCCACACAGAATTAAAAGTATACTTCTAGTTTACTTAATAGTAGCTTGTAAGTTAAGTAATCTGAATTTCAATCACATCGAGGCGATTATAGAATATATATTATGATTATGGATCATATGCAATCTCTAGTGCATATGCTTGAATGTCCTTATTATACATAATAGAAATAAACTAGACAAACTTAGATAACATATATCTGCATTTTCAGCAACTGCTTGAAATTATTACATATTAATTACTCAATGAAAACAACATCCCAAATTCAACAGGAACTTACAACGATGATCAGAATTCAGAATTATTATGAGTTATCGAATGTCAAACCGGATCCACTGAGCTTTTCCTCCATGGTCTTATCTAAACGCTTTGCCATCTCAGGAATCAGGTAGTCACTCCAATCTCCAACTTTGCCTTTCCTGAACAATATCCGATTCGGTATTGGATCACCATTGATCGATACTGGATTACCAACATCTCCCCATGATCCAGTCTTGTTCACCGCCAGGCCACTCAGATTCTCAAAACTGCAGAGGTCTATTATTTTTCGCACCGTACCAGCTTGTTCTTCCTGGGGCGAAAAAGGATACCCCACGAACTCTGCCAGTTTCTTCACGTAGGAAGCTGTATCTTTCTTCATGTCTTCATATTTCACAAACATCACCTTGTTTGGCTTTTCCAAACTTGCTTTCCAATATCCCATAATATGGTCCCATATAGGTCCAAATGTTGACTTGCCTTGACAGAAAAGCTCGAAACCTTGCTCTAAAGAAAAGGCTCTGTCATTAGCTCGTCTTTCCTGTAGGTAAAAAAAACATGGAAACAAACGTGTCTTTGGGATCTCTGCAAATATAAACAATTTTGCAGTGATCCGAGTCGACGACAGATTTTGGCAAGGAATAGTAGGGAGTGTGGGAGGCCATAAGTGGCACCCCTGAGTCACGAATTTTGTCAAAATCCCCTCGCAAGAATGGCACACACTCATGGGGATTCCTAAAGAGCAAAGGGTGGCTGGAATCGTCAAAATTATATTTACACCTGTTTATAATGGCAAAAGTGAGTGCCTTCATCAAAGTTGTTCCGCTTTTCGGGTAGCTGCAGACGAAGATGTCGCCAGGTTCAGGCTTGAAAACCTCTTGAGCAAGCATGATAGTTTCCAGGAAACTGGGGAAACACCAAAATCCTTGATAGAGGCAGAAAGGTTGGTTGAATTTCCATCCTGTTTCAGTGGGAAGGGATGATATAATCTCTTTGATTTTCTCTATAGATAATTTCTCTTTCATTCTAAAATAATTGTTGGCTTTTCTCCCAAAGGCACCGGGCCAGAGCTCAATTGCCAACAATTTTATAGGGAAAAGCAGCGGGCTAAATCTCAATTATTAGCAACATTGGTAGGTAGGTGAAGATAGCACATTGTTTTCACCAAAAAAAAAAGAAGATAGCACATTGCCAATCTAATAGAATTTTGGCAAAGGCTAAAGCTCAATTATTAGCAACATTGGTAGCTCAATTATAACGATTAAGTAGAACTGACAAATGGGTGGATCGGGTTGGATTTGGGTTTGGTTATTTGGGTTGGGTCAGTTTTGGGATAAGGAAATTTCGGGTCATACGGGTTTGGTTAATTTTCGATTTCGGATTGGGTTGGGATCTTACAAATGTCGGGTCATTTGGGTTCGGATCAATTCTAGGTTAGGTCATTTTCGGTCTAGGGTCAAACGGTTAGGATAATTTCGGGTTTTCGGGTTCGTGTCGTTACAGTTCATTTTTTCGGGTTAAATAGTCAGATCATTTCGGGTTTCAAATTTGATTCGAGTCATTGAAGTTTGCGTTTTTCGAAATTTAAATAAAATTTTTATTTCTATTCTTGTAATTTGGGATTAATAAATTTTTTTTCAATTGTAGTTATAACATTTTTGATAAAATAGTTATAAGAAATTCATTATTTTGATTTAAGAAGGCTAGTATTGTCTATAACAATATTTTTATTTTATATTAATCTTTCAACTAACTTTTTTTTTTTTACATTTGTTCGATAACTTTATATTAAATTTTAACTATAGAAAACACAATTAGTATTTCCATATCGATTCATTAAATTTGACATTAATTATACAACTTATCTAAGGTTTTAACTTTTAAGTTCTATACCTTCATGGTTTAAAAGTTCAGTTTAAGGACCAAAGTAAAATACATTAATATAAGTGATAATTCTAATTTTAGATATTCAAGTCTTAATTAATCGGTTCAAATATATATAGTATACATATATTATATATAATAGTCAAAATTGAACAATAACTTGATCCAATGATCCTTGACTAATATATAAATTAAATACTTAATTAAATTAACCGCAGTATTTAAATTTTAAATTAACATAAATTAAATCTGCAATGCACATATGTTTTAACACTAATTTAAACTAATTAATGAAAATTAATTGTAAATTATTTCAAATTAAAACTAATTAAACAAATTAAAATCTGTCAGACCCTAATTTTAACAAATGTGAGACTTTGGGGATTGAATTGCATTACACACTGAGGACTATATTCTGCACAACAGCACAAATCTAAAACGCATTAGCAACATTCAACATTTAAAGAAGGATTAAATTGAATATTTATTTATTTTGTTTTGAGGGAACAATTAGTATTAACTTCTATATATCTATCTAATTATATTTATAATGGTTTGGACAAAGACAAACCAAAATTTTTTAGTTTACATTTTCCTAAGTTATATTATAATTTATAATCCATTTTATTTATCTCTTCAAATTTATATAATTTATAACTTATAAATATATTGCATTAATTGATCGGGTTCGGACCATTTGGATTCGGGTACCCAAAAATTCTGGTCATTTTTTTAGGTTGGGTCAGTTTCGATTTCGGAGAATCCAAAAATCTCCATATTTATATGCACCCAAAAAACAAAAGTTTAGTTCAAACTTTTTGTTGGGTTGAAATTTCAGTCCAAACTCCAAACTGCAACTAAAAACTACCCTAAAGATCTATTAAAAACATGGAGTTTAATACAGATATCCACGGATATATCGAATAGATATATCGAGGTATCGATGAAATTTAAAAATAAGTGGTCCAAAATGCACTAAAACGACGGATATTTATAGTAAACGTTTGAATTTTGCCTTGAAATTTTGACCAATTCTTATTTACATATTTCCACATATTTTAGAGTCAAGATATGATAAATAGAGTATATGTAGACATTATTTTTTATTTTTTTAATATTTTTTACTGCGAAAAGCGTATATAATATGTATAAATCAAATATACTAATTTAATCATACATTTATTTTATTTTCAAAATGATGGTTACTAAATAAATCACTTCATTAAATGCAAAAGTTTAGATGATTTCTTTTTTGAAGCAAGAAAGTACTAGATCATATTTATAAGTGCATTATTTTACATTATTTTAGTCACAAAACACAAAGCACAAACACATCCTCGGTACCACATTGAATTTCCTGGAGGCTCAAAATCACTGCTACCGTAATTACCACTGCTATGACTTCTACTAGGCATGGATGTATCATCTCCCCCAGGGGCGGTAATTCAGTTAAAATATTCAAGTCATGACATATAAGGTTTATAAACCACCACATAATTGTGCACATATTCCAAGTATGCCTCTTGACTAATACTTGCTAGCCATCCAATAGGGGGCACTTACCCGAAACCGGGTCTATCTCAAACCGAATCACTTAAACGAAACAATTCTTCGTAATACTATCACCATACTTTTGTAGAAATGACTTCAATTGCTAATATTTTTTAAAAAATGAAATAATTCATTGAAATGTCGCTTATATTTTTAATCCTAGATGTAAAAACGAAAAAGAAAATATCTAATTTAATATGGATATTTACGGATATATCGAGGTATCGATAAATATCGACGGATATCCAGTGATATTGAAATTTTTTTGAATATTTATATCGAGGGGTACAAATATCGGATATATCTAGATATCGACGGATATTTAATTCCATGATTAGAAGTAAGTAGTAACGTTGAAGAAAGAGTTAGGAAAAAAATAAAAACAACTTTCTGCCTCATTAATATCACGTCGAAAGTACTTCCACCCAGCTGCGAATGAAAATGGTCCAAAGTGGGAACCAAATTCATTGCCTCCACAATTATCAAGAGAAGTTTGATCATCCTCCCGTATATGGGCCTCCCCCTCATCAAAGGCTTTTGAAAGATAACCATTCATTTTTGGTACATAGGGTAGGTGCCCAAATTCATTTTCCATCTTTGCCATTGAAAACAATTATTTTTTAATATTGAACAAAAAAAATTAAAAAAGTTACTCTAAAAAATAAATAAGTCATATTTTCTTTCTTGGCATGAAATTGCATACATGACAGAAATTGGCTTATTAGTCTTTTTGCCCCCTAAACTATGGACTAAGAACAATTTGCCCCTAAACTATTTTCACAACAGTTTGCTCCCTCAATTTGGGAAATTCACGATGCAAAATGTTCTTGACGTTATAGTTCAAGAGGCAAAAGGGCTAATAAGCCTTAGAAATTTATATCGATGATACAAATGCATATATTATTGGCGGAGAGCATTTGAATGTCAATTCAAATGCAACCATCAGATAAGATTAACAAGTTGATAGTTAGTTAGATTCAAAATACATTTAACATACTGTATTTATCTTTTACTTAAATATGTAACCTGATCCTTATCCTATGTAACCTCTTTATATTCGAATACTCAATACAGAATACAATAGGCCTTTACACCACAATTCTCTCCTCAATCTCAAACTCTGTTATGGTATCAGAGGCAGTGACTCTAATTGAGTTTTTTTTTTTTTCACAATGACTGAATCTTCAACAAATATATATAATTATTCAGTGACATGTAATTGCAATTCAAGGTCAATGCATTAAAAATGACAAATCAAATTTATTGCAGATTTTGAGTCATGGATACTTGTATTTCCTCTAATGTTCGGCCCTTGGTCTCTGGTACTAGCTTTGCAATGAACACAGTTCCAACAACCCCAAAGAATGCATAAATGAAGAACGTTCCTGCAATAAGGAAAATTTTGATTATAAGCCAAATTAATAAAGTGAATCAACTCAAACTGCTGTGAAAAGAAGGTTTAACACTATCAAACTGCTTAAGTCTGCCAATGGAGAAAATTTGAACACATTTGAGCAAATTTCTGGGGAAGCTGTTTCTTTTTTCAAATCTTTACTTGGGGAAAAGGATGCTGCTGTTATTGGTTGCTCTACTGAATTATTAACAGAAATTTTGCAGGACACTATCCCAGAGGAGATGAGGCAAACTATGATTGCTCCTGTTACTCCTGCTGGAATTCAAAAAACTATGTTCTCTATTAGCAGTGATAAAGCACCTGATCCTGATGGATTTAATGCTCATTTCTTCAAATCTGCATGGAGTGTGGTTAAAGAGGATGTTATTGAGGCTATTCTTCACTTTTTTCACACAGGTTCTCTTCTTCCTGCATTCAATTCAACTGCTATTACTCTTGTTCCTAAAGTGCCTAATCCAACTTATATCATTGAGTTTAGGCCGATTGCTTGTTGTGCTATCATCTATAGATGTATTACCAAGATTTTAGCCAACAGAATGAAACTTTGCTTGCCTCATTTGATTGCTGATAATCAGTGTGCGTTTATCTCGGGTAGGAGACTGGTGGATAATGTGCTTCTAGCCCAAGAAATTTTTTGTGGTTACAATAAGAAGAACATTTCTCCAAGATGTGCTCTTAAAATAGATCTTCGGAAAGCTTTTGACTCTATGGATTGGTCTTTTCTTGCTAATATTCTTCAAGCTCATTGTTTCCCAGATGTCTTCATCTCCTGGCTTTCTACCTGTTTTATGAGTCCTTATTTCTCTTTATCTCTTAATGGAGGGCTTATTGGCTATTTTCCTGGTGCTAGAGGAGTGAGACAAGGAGATCCTATCTCTCCATATCTCTTTGTGCTTGCCATGAATGTACTTTCTAGATTGCTGGATTTTGCAGCTCAGCATGGTGTTTTTTCTTTTCATCCTAAATGCAAGAAGATCAACCTTACTCATCTATGTTTTGCAGATGATCTGCTAATTTTTACTAAGGGTAATGTTGAGTCTATTGCTGGTATTAAAAGCATTCTTGACCTATTCTATAGCTATTCTGGTTTGAAGCTAAACTGTGAAAAAAGTGAGTTGTTTACAGCAGGAGTTTCCATGGAGCATGTTCAGGAAATGCAAGTATTCTCTCAATTCAAAATTGGTACTCTTCCTGTTAGATATTTGGGGCTTCCATTGGTGTCTAAATGTCTATCTGAGAAAGATTGTGGAGCATTGATTGAGAAAATTAAGCAAAGAATTTCTAGTTGGACAGTAAAATACCTCACTTTTGCTGGTAGACTTCAATTAATTCAGTCAGTCCTTTTTAGTATCCAAAACTTCTGGTGCCAAAGTTTCATATTACCTGGTGCTGTTATAAAAAAATTGAATCAGATCTGTTCTTCTTTCTTTTGGAAGGGCACTGACACTAATGCTAAAGGTGCAAGGGTTAGTTGGGACTGGATTAGCCATCCTAAATTAGAGGGTGGTCTTGGCTTAAAAAATATGGTAATCTGGAATCAGGCTTGTATGATGAAGCATCTCTGGAGCATATTTGTACAATCTGGCTCTCTTTGGATAGCATGGATTCATGCTTATATTCTTAAAGGCAGCAATATCATGGAGATCCCTAGTCTTCAAAGATATAGCTGGAATGTGAAAAAGCTACTCAAGCTTAGGAGGAAAGCAGAACAGTTTATTCAGAGGGGCAACTGGAATCAACCTACTTACACTTACCAGATTTCTGTGATGTATGATCATTTGAGACATCGACAGCCTCATGTTCCTTGGCAAAGGCTATTATGGTTTTCTTATAACTATCCTAGGCACTCTTTAATTACTTGGATGGCTATTTTTGATCGTCTACCTACTAAAGACAGATTGAGTAGTTGGAACTTGCAGTTGGATTCTATGCATTGTGTTCTTTGTGGACAACACACAGAATGTAGAGATCACATCTTTTTCACTTGTGAATACTCAAAGAAAGTTTGGAAGAAGGTTCTTATAGCATGCAGATTAAATAGACCTGTGGGGAATTGGCAGTATGAATTTCAGTGGGCTCTTTCAAAGCTTAAGGGTAAGTATCTTCTCTCTTTAATCTTGAAATTGGCATGGAATGCTTTCTGTTATGTGATTTGGAGAGAAAGGAACAGCATTTATTTCAGCAACAGATGCACACAGTTGAACACTCTTTCAAACTTATTGCTGACTCTATCAGGCTTCGGTTATTTGATGTTAGGAATGTTGCTAGAGATCCTATAAATGTCTTTCTCTGTAATAGCTGGCGTTTGCAGCTTGTTTGGTAGTTGTTTGTTGCTCTTGTAACAACTCTTTTGTACTAGTTTTGTAGCAGTTCTTATTCCTGCTACCAGATGAATAATACATATTTATCCAAAAAAAAAGTGAATCAACTCTTTTTTGTTAAAAAAAGTGAATCAACTCTAATAAGAGCCAGAATTAGTGCTGCAGAAGGGAAAATGGAGGGATTACCAGCTGAGTTCCATTGGAAAAGAAAAGTGAAAGTATAAGCAACAGCCCAAGAAATAGTCCAATTAATGGTATTCACAAGGCTTCCTGCTGAACCCCTTACATTTACAGGAAATATCTGAAATTTAAGCATAAGATAACATTAAATTCAACATCAACATGTTAGTATTTATTAAAAGGGACTAAATTACTTTAAAGGACTTGATGGGATTTGAGAAATTTCACCTCTGACATTATAGTCCATGGGATTCCACCCCAACCCAGATCAAAACTAACCAAAAACACCTGGTTTTTGCAAGTTTATTCAGATAAGTATATATATTCACAGTGAATTAGAGATGTACTACACTGAAAATTTTTTGCAATAATTATATATGTGATTTTTGCAATAGCATTACCATTACTCCAATAAGCGCCATGGCGGCGATCAGATTCTTTCCAACATGTAGATCCTGCTCATCTCATGGCAGAGAATTGACATATTCATTAACATAAAATTAAAGAACAAGAAATGCATATGAAAAGCATGCATGTAGAGTCTACTTAGGAAGAAACCTGTAAGAAGAATGAGAATCCTGTAATGAAACAACCCAAACATGTTCCAACTGAAGATATCTGCAATAATCAGAACAATTCAAGACAATATTAATTACCAATAAACTCTGTAGATGTTATTGAAAGAGGATTTTTGTGTCCTAACCAGTAGAAGTGGTCGTCGTCCTGACTTATCGATAAAGAGTACTCCCATAATACACATAGAAATCTGCTAAAGAGCATCCCAATGTATTAGAATGTACTATAAACTATACAATATATATTAAGCTGAAATTAAACTGGTAAATGGTAATTAAGCATATTGTCCTTCATAAGTACCTGAAGAGCAGCTACTGCAATAGACCCAACAGTGCTGTTTATACCTATCAAAAACCAAGAATTCTTGTCAAACATTTCTCAATGTATATTCCTTTTGACAAATTCAAAACAAGGATAGTTTCATAATTTTACCAGCTGACTCAAAAATAAAACTTGCATAATAGGAGAAACCATTTAGGCCAGTTAATTGTTGGAACACCAAGAGTCCTACTCCAACCTGCAGAAACAATTTGCCAATAGATCAAATAAGTAGCATAAATCCAGCTGGTGAAATTACTTCTATATATGTCTTACAATCATTGAATTCTTATATTTTTGCTGGAAGAGATCCCGAAGTCCGCCTTCGGAGTTTTGCTGAAGGTATTCCGTGTATCCCTGTCACATAAAACAAACCTGTCTTAATCTCCCTTCCTATGGAATAATACATGAACAGATTGAAGACCAAATTCTTGAGAAAGTTAAAATTAAACTTTGTAAATTCATGAGCATATGAAGTTTACTCTGATATCAGCTGATTCCTTAGAAATATCAGCATTTTTTCCTCTAAGGTGCTGCAGAGAAGTTTCAAACTCTTTCGTTTGATCATTCTTGGCCTGCACATGGATTACCATTATCAGTTAGTACAAATTAATGGAATCTCATACCATATTAATTTTTAAAGATAATCTGAAAATGTCTATTAATACTAAAATTTGAGATTTTGATGATGCTAAACCCAAAAAAACCCCACTGACCAGCCATCTTGGAGACTCTGGAATGAAAAAGACTCCTATCAGCTGTAGCACACTTGGTATGACTCCTGAAAATTAAATTGATTGCAGCTGCTTATGAACATAATTGAAGTATAACATCATTACTGAAAAACAATTTAATTATATATCAGAATTCAAACAATGAATATCTAAAAAGAGACTAATCTAGTAATAATTTCCAATGCACAAGCAATAGAAGTGACCTATAAAAGCCGAGGTTCGCCAATTGATCAAAGAAGCGATGACATACATGAGTGCCTTGCCACATGCTAACATCAACTGTAAAAAAATAAGAACTATCATATATCAGCTAATGAAAATCTGCTTTCCTTCAATAAAATATGAAATGAATGATATTTTTACATACAATGTTTAGTGATGTAAACGCCCCCCTAATATCCTTTGTGGTAATTTCAGCAACATACACCGGAACCTGTATAGGAAAAGATCGAAAACACAGCTTTTTAGCATACCGGCGAATCATCATGTTAAAATTGTGAGTAATTTACTGAAATTACCACATAAACAGAAACCCCAGATCCGCATCCCACCAGAAATCTTCCCAGGTCAAGCCACAAAGCATCCTTTCAAAGTTTCAAAACACAATCAACATTAATACTGTTAAAGGTCAAAAGGTCAAGAAGACAACACCAAAAGAAAGAACATTTCCATTAATCTTTAATTCCATTTCTTTTTCACTGTCTAAACTTTTTAAACTTTCTGAAAGACAAAACCTTTGAGAAGAGTATTGCAAGCCACCCTGTGATACAGAAAATGTCTGAAATTCCCATTGCCTGTTCAAAAGTAAGAAATAAATTAAGGAGGAAAATTATGTAAATTAAGCAGGGAAATTGAATAGTGCTCCAAGAAATCCTTACACCTCTTCTGCCTACAAGATCTGCTGTCTTCCCACTAAATAGTGCTCCAAGCATCCCTCCAACTGTAATTGCTGAACCAAAAACTCCATACTACAAGTGACAATAAACTAACCTTACCAACTATAATCTTCTTCTTTTAATCAATAAAGAATTTAATATTTCTTTTCAACGAATCATGACAAAAAAATTCGTAAAATGAAAGCATTTAGTACTCACCTCTGCCACAGAAAGACCAAGGTCTTCCATGATGCCATTTGCAACTGGTGATGAATACCCAACCTGAAAAAAGATGTCAAATTACTCCAAATTACGCCATTAACATGCTAATTCCTTTGGCAGACATTGCAATAACTACAATTTGTACTTACTGCATTTCCAAAAGCATATGAACCAGAGACTGCAACTAAGGTGCTGAAAATTACAGGAAATGTAACAGAAGATGATCTATCTCCACCTCCAAGACTGTACTCCTCTTGATTGGCGGGAACTGTTCTTCCTACTAGCCCTTCAAACAATTCATTTTTCTCCATTTTTTTCTTCCTTGTAGCCTAGTGATACAGTATTTGACCGGTAAGGCAAGGTCCTTAAGAAAAAGTTTAAAAGAAAATAAAGTTTTGGGGGAAAAGGAAAGTTGAGAATTAGAGAATTTAAAATTTGCAAATGGGACTATTTTAATGCAGTGACATTCACAGAAAGCAACAGGAATCTATTCTAAATGGACTATAATTAGGTGACAATTGAAATTGACAAATACAAAATGATTAAAATTAATACAGCAGCAGAAGTCTCTATAGAAATGACCTTTAATTATGGATTGGAATAATCTGAATATTTTAATTACAGAAGAGTACAAAATTATATGTTCTGAATACCCTTAAGCAAGATAGTGATGAATTGTATTTCAAAATGGCCGGCAACTGGAATCTTAATATGCATGATAATGGAGTAGGAAAAAATTTTCCTCAAAATCTTAATGAATTCGTTCTGTTACATCCTTCCTGGTAAAAATTGTATTAATACATAAATAAATGCTTTTGGTAATAAAAAAAGTTGTAGAAAGCATCTCTATGTGTGTAAGCACAGCAACACCAAATGTAATTATTAATTCCAACATCTCAACTCATGTTTCATGTCTATACTTTTAAATTATAGCGTTTATTTATGTATGATCTTATTTGTAGTGCCATTGCATATTCGTATGATCTTATTTGTAGCGCCATTGCATATTCGTATGATCTAGCTAATATATTTATTAGGCTAGTAGAAATTTAATTGCAATTTTCTTAAAGCCAGAATAGGAGTCAATGGTTAACAATGAACTACCAAAAAGTAAAAAGTAGAT